>JAVJIF010009972.1:0-132086 GCA_038442645.1 Agave tequilana | reverse complement strand
TGGGAATATAAGAATCTTGACTTTGAAAATTTTGAAAATGTGAGTCAAAAATGTGTGGAGATTGAAACTTGGACTCATACAAGAGTTCTTTACTCGTTTCCATGACAAATGGTTGTTCATTATGAGAAGGTGGAATTGAGTAAGACTCTTGAAAATATGGTGGAATTGGAGAGGCAAATGGTTCTTGAAGTTTTTGCTCGACTCTCTGTAAATTGGCTTCTATACTCTTTAGTAACTCAGATTTTTCTTCAATTGGTGGTTCAGAAAAGGAGTATATGAAGCGGAATCGGGACATGAATACTGTGGACAAGGTGAATATGGTGGACAAGGAGTTTGAAAATTTGACTCGGGGTACGTGAATCCCCAATGACTCGGTAAAGAGTTGAAATCATAATGGAAACTATAGTTATTAGATGGGGGGTATGGTCATATTGATTCGGATAAGGCCAACCCGGCGTATGTGGTTGGTGTATATTGTAAAACACCGGGTTGGAATTATCCGAATATGAAGTCGGTGTGAAATATGGATTCATGTTCGGATGGAAAGAATTATTATTGTTGAATGCCATATCACAAACAATCACAAACAAAAAGAAAAATCAAACAACAAATAAAAGAAGAAAAAAAAATCAAAACCAAGCCAAAAGAACGTTGACCTAGACCTAGACGACTCCTAACTGATTAGACTGTCCACGGGAGGTTTAGTGTAGACTTTGACCACAGGCTAATCAGCCAGGTAAGGGCAAAGTTGTTGGGAGGTTTTCCGTCAAAGACGTTCCTTAATTAAGTAACCAATAACCTTCGGGCTTTCGGCCCTCAATCCCTTTCCTAGACACTGATTTTGCAAGAGTCAATTTCCAACACTTTTCCCCCTTAGGATAATCTCCTAAGTGAGTCCGGATGTCCCTAGGGCCAACGTCTATTTTTTTATTAAATTAGGCTTGGGTTAGTGAGTGCTGGGATGGTGGTTTTTGGGCTAAGGAAAGGGTAATGAAATCCCCACCTTATCTTATTTATCGGTTAGTGCCCTTAAGATTGGATTGTGCACGTGTACAAAATATATAACTAGGATACACTCAAAGCATGAAAATAAAGCAAGAGATGATTCCTAGTCTACATGCAATGCAAAACGTACCTTGCCTCCAGCACTCTTCAACAGTAAAAGTAAATGAATTGAAAAGACACGTGCCTAATGATGCAAATGTCTAAACAATTTTTAACTTTTCAACCAATTTTTTACTGTTTATTAAATTAGCAGGTATATGGTGAAGCAGACAAGAATTTAAGTGTTGCAGAAGCTGTATTTTGCAGAGCAAAAGACCCTGCAGAAAAATGGTTAGAAGTCAACTCCTCCTTGCCGCAGATCTGCGGCTTTTGCCGCGATTCTGCGGCAATTCAGAGGGATCCTGGTCTCTGCTTTCTAGAGCAGAGGCCCAGGTCCACTTATATGTCACTGCAATGCAAATTTTCCTGTTTCTTCAACCTGTAACCTGCAACAGAGAAGAAAATTCGTTTAGTTCTTCACTTTAAACCAAAAACCGTTGCTCTCCCCGCAACGGCGCCATTTTTTGATTAGGACGGGAAAGGTGTCGTATTATGGAGTATAAATGAGCACAAATATATGTATTAAGTTAAGGAGATAAGGTTTAGAAACAACCTCAAGTGCTTAGATCACTCTACAAATGTATGAAAGATGGTTAATATACCCTTTCCAATCTCCGCTAAAGCATAGGGCTATACCGAGTCGATTCTCAGGGAGAGCTTGCGATGGAAGCGTTACGGTTGGTAGTGAAGAAAAGAAACGAAGATTCTTCTTTGCTCAAAAGAATAAAGAATCAAATGAAGAAGAAATGAAAGAATGGATGGATATGTTCATGATGAAAAAGGAAAAGAAATCATAAAGGAGATTTGGTATTAACACTAAAATAAGAAAACTTTGAAGAAGACTTTAAAGATGAGAAAATCATGACTAGCTAACCTTACTTCCTTGCTAAACTTACTAAACTCCGTGATAGTGAATGCATGCCTCATGTTGATTCATCGGCAAAGATTTGTCTTGCGTGTTGGTCTAATTACTTTCCCACTTGGATGACGGGGGATCATTCTTGGACTTGGCTTGTAGCCTCATAGATGTCATTGGCCTACAAGTTAGACTTTCAATAATGGAATCAAAAGAGCTACACTCAAGGGATGCTAAGGAAGAAGATACAACATTCAATAATGGAAGTAATGAAGTTGTACAACAAATAGCATATTGGTGATCCATCTCCATGTTCCATCAAGGCACTTGTTCTAGACAAGGCTCTAAATGAGGCACACATGAATCATATGGAGAATTACAACAAGATACTAGCCAAGCATGAAAGTAACCCATCGGAGAAGAGAAGACCATACAACTTGCAAGATTAAAGATAGCAATCACTCATGAGTTAGTAGTTAGCAAGGTTACTACCTTTCCAAAACTTACTAACTCTGTGATAGTGAATGCGCGCCTCATGTTGATTCATCGGCATAGATTCGTCTTGCGTGTTGATCTAATTACTTTCTCACTTGGATGATGGGGGGTTTTACCCATCGGAGAAGAGAAGACCATCCAACTTGCAAGATTAAAGATAGCAATCACCCATGAGTTAGTAGTTAGCAAGGTTAGTGGTTAGCTAGTACATGTAGAAAAGTTAGCTACAAGCCATAAGAAAAGTAAAACAAGCATGAATTAAATTGCAAGAAAGTAAAGCAAGAAATAAAGAAAGCAAGTAAACTAGAAAATGCAAGAGTAGAGAGAAGAGAATGGATGAATCCTTGCTTCACAAGTTGTCACTCCTTGATGTACACAAGCTTTCTCTCTCTTACAACTCTCTCTTACAGAATTTCTAGGGAGGAAGAAGATCTAGAGAGCTACAAAAATTTTAGAGAAAAACTAACAAAAATACAAAGCTTAATCCCTAATCTCTCTCTCTTCTCTGCTCAGTCTTTGCTCGCAGGTCCAGGTGTAGTATTTATAGGCCACAGGAGAAGGATCCAGAACCCAGTTTGTTGGCGCAAAATCTGGAACTCAACTGCCTTATCCTTGCCGCAATTTGGCGGCAAAATCCCTGTTTTTGCGGCAAAACTGAATCTGTTGAGCAACAGAGTTGCAGATTCGTTACGAAGTTGTTATCCACGTGGCCTTCTAGAATCTTGAGTTGTTACGTAGAATTCTCTGGATCCTGGATTCAAATTTGGGCTTTATCTTGGGCTTGGAATTAATCTCTTTAATTATTGCTAATTAAAGTGATTATTGGGCTTTCTCTCATTTCAGTTGTGGACCTGTAAAAATAGAGAGAAAAAAGATTAAAAATCACATTTTTATATACAATATGCATGGTATAGAAGTGGTAAAATATGCAAATATGTATAACAATCACTAAGACCAGGTCTCCTTTCTGGAAGACTCTCTGTTTGACCTTCTTATTGAAGGCTTTTGAGATTCGAGCTTGATATAGCTCGATATGCTGCTGAGCTTGTAGTCACTTCTCGTCCAAAGCTTCGAGCTCTTGAAGGCGTAGACGATCATTGTCCTCTGATGTGATTTTAGTAATCAGAGCTACGCGCAACGATGGCATCTGGATTTCCAATGGGAGGACTGCTTCGCACCCATATACCAGGGAAAAAGGCGTATTGCCTGTCGGTGTCCGCACCGTGGTTCGGTAGGCCCAAAGACATTCACCGAGCTTTTCGTCCCAATCTCGCTTATTCGAGGAGACGAATTTCTTGAGCAGCTTGATGATTGTTTTGTTGAATGCTTCCGCCAAGCCGTTGGCAGCAGGATTATAGGCAGTTGAAGTTACATTCTGAATTCGGTATTTATTGCAGAACCGATAGAATACTTGGCTTATGAATTGGGGACCATTGTCGTGGATGATCCGCCTAGGGACACCAAATCGATGGATGACATGGTGCTTGATAAAGTGAACTACATTGGAGGTTTTGACTTCAACCAGTGGTATAGCCTCCGCCCATTTTGAGAAGTAGTCGGTTATTGCTAGGATAAACCGGTGACCTTTTGTCGAAGAAGGACTGATTGGTCCTACGACGTCTATTCCCCATGCTTCAAATGGCCATGAAGCAGCAGTCGGGTGGAGCAACTCCGAAGGCTGGTGTATGAAGTCCGCATGAATCTGACATGCTTTACACCTTGTGCATATTGGATAGCGTCGGCTATCATAGTTGGCCAATAATATCTCAGCCTATGCAACCTGTCTTTAAGTTTTGGACCTGCCTGATGAGCTCCGCAAGTGCCATCATGCGCTTCTTGGAGCGCTTCCTGTGCCTCTGAATTGGAAGGTAACGGAGGAGGACACCGTTATATGAACGACGGTAAAGTGTCTTCAGAGTCGGATCGTAGTAGAAACGGAGAGACCTTCGTCTGATAGATGCCGCTTCTTTAGGATTGTCTGGAAGCAGACCGTGCAAAGCATAGTCAATGAGAGGAAAGCGCCAATCCCTCGGCTCAAGATTCGTCGAGACATTATAGACTTCTCGAGTTCTTAGCATGTGCTTGGAGCATACAAGATGTCGAGTTGCGACGTGAGGTGATACTCGGTGTCGGCTGGCAAGGCTAGAGTTGTTGCTAAGGCAGCAAGGGCGTCCGCCTTAGTATTTTGAGATCGGGACACGTGCCCGATGTAGAAACCTTCAAATAGGTTAGCCAATTCGATGGCTGTATGGTAATAAGGCACCAAGTCCTCATGGCGGACTTCGTATTCGCCTTTAACCTGATTGATGATCAGTTTGAATCGCCATAAGCTTCGAGGTAGCGTACCCCCATTCCATGGGCGAGCTGAAGACCAATGAGCAGAGCATTATATTCTGCCACATTGTTGGAGCACGATTCTGTCAAAGAAAATGCTCTGGGCAGGACATGATTCTGTGGGGAGATAAACACAACCCCCACTCCGGCAATAATTTTGCCTTTAGGGCCCATTCGCGATGCTCCATCAAAGAACATCTGCCACACGTCCTCTTCTGAGGTTGCATAAGACTCGAAGACTTCATCAGGGATATCTTCGTGAAGTTTTGAATGCTCCGGAACTGGATGAGCAGCCAAGAACTCTGCAAGGGCCTGGCCTTTAACCGCCTTCTGAGGCGTGAAGATCATGTCGTATTGAGACAATAAAAGTGCCCACTTAGCCAATCTTGAATTCAATGATCCTGGCTTTGTCATAAGAAGACGCAATGGATTTACTCTGGAGATGACATGTATGGTCTGGCCGACCAAATAATGTCGTGTCTTCTGAACAGCGAAGACGAGAGCTAAAACACTCTTTTCGATAGGGTTGTAGCGAGATTCCGCTCCTATGAGAGTTCTGCTCAGATAATAAATGGCCTGCTCGTGGCCATTGTCGTTCTTTTGAGCGAGGAGGGCACCGAGGGAGTAGTCCATAGCCTTTACATAAAGTAAGAATGGCTTCCCTGATGTAAGGGCCACTAAGACTGGAGGCTTTGTGAGGTACCTCTTGATGTCTTCATAAGCTTCCTGACAAGCTTGATCCCATACGAAGGGAGTACCCTTTTTCATGAGCAGGGTGAACGGCTGACAGCGGCCTGAGAGATTTGCGATGAATCTTCTAATATAGGCCAGCCTGCCTTGCAAGCCTCTGAGCTCTTTGAGATTCCTTGGTGGATGCATGCTCTGGATGGCTTTGACCTTGTCTGGGTCAAGGTGAATCCCTTTTGATGTGACAATAAACCCAAGGAACTTGCCACTTGACACTCCCAAAAAGGATTTTGTTGGGTTCATTTTCAGTTGATGGGCCCGCATTATGTCGAACATCGTTCTCAGGTCGCGAAGGTGTTCATTCTTGTTGCGGCTTTTGACGGCAATGTCGTCGACATAGCATTCCAGCGTTTTTCGGAGATGTTCGCGGAAGATCATACTCATTGCCCGCTGATAGGTTGCTCCGGCGTTCTTCAGTCCGAAGGGCATTACCGTGTAGCAGTATACCCCTAATGGTGTTCGGAACGAAGTATGCTTCTCGTCGTCGGGATACATCTTAATCTGGTTGTACCCTGAAAAGCCGTCCATGAAAGACATTCTTTCGAATCCACATGTGTTGTCGATCATGACGTCGGTGATGGGCAGTGGGAATTCGTCTTTGGGACAGGCCGTATTGAGATCACGGTAGTCGATGCAGATCCGTATTTTCCCGTTCTTTTGAGGACGGGGACGATGTTAGCTACCCAATCAGGATGTTGTTCATCCCGGATGAAGCCACATGCAATGAGCTTGTGAACTTCGGCTTCAATAGCTTCCATAATGTTCGGGCGAAACCGACGTTGTTGCTGCTTGACTGGCTTGACGTCGGTCTTGATGTTCAGACGGTGCATAGCGACCTGTGGATCAAGTCCGGGCATATCTTCGTAGCTCCATGCGAAGACATCTATATACTCCTTCACGAGCATTATCAATTCCTCCTTTTCTATAAGTGATAGGCTTTTACTTATAAAGATGGGCTTGGGGTTATCTTGACTTCCCAGGTTGACCTGCATCACCTTGTCTTCAGTAGGTGGTTCGCGCGATTCGAATCGCTTTTCCCATTGAAGGTCTGATTGCTGGGCCCATTGCTCCTCGTCAGTGGCTTCTGCGGGCTCCAATTGACTGCTTGAGGTCATATTAGCAGTGAGGTTTTTGAACATTCCTCCTATACTGACATCTGAATCCCACTCGGAGGATGATGCTGAATGTGATGGAATCGGTTCATCGTCTTTGACTTGAACGGTTGCTGATGATGTGGGTGTAACGTATCCCAACCCCCTGCGTGTACTATCATAGTAATTTGCAGGTTTCCCTTTAGGCACAAGGTTCCGCATCAAACCGCGCCTTCCTTTTCCGAAATTCAGGCCTGCTCCACGCTTCAAGTCGTATCCCATTTTCTTCATAATGTGGCGCGCTGGCCGCGCATAATGGAAGAACTGTGGGCGTCTGAATCTGAGCTTGGATCTGCAGTTGTGGATCCCCGTGGCCGGGTTCTACCGAAGATTATCGGCGACTGACCTTGTTTGGACGGAGGGATCACCAGTGTGGCCCCCTCTATAGCTTCCACAGATGTGCTGGCCACACTTGGCTCATGTACGGGCACATGTAGAGAGCCATCCGTAATGGATTTAATCGACCCAATACTCGCAGGATAATCAAAAGAAATATTATCATTAATTACCCATTCTCCTTCATCCTCTGAAGGAGTATTACATAGGGGATTATTGTGACATGCTATAATTGGTTCACCAATCAGAATAGCTGGCATGCCTGTTTCGGATTCTGAATCCGCCTCGTTGCCACTTTCATCATCGTCTGGCAGCGATTCTTTGAGTGCTCCACCGGCCTCTTGATATAGGAGAGCGTCAGTGAAGTAATTTTCCACCCCTTTGAATGGTTGCCTCTCAGCAAAGACAGTTCGTACTGTCGCATCATCTTCAACATATTTGAAGCATTGATGGAGGGTGGAAGGGACGATCCAATTGGCATGGATCCATGGCCGTCCCAGCAGCAGGTTATATGATGTGTCAGCATCAATGACATAGCATGTCACTTCTGACTTCAGGCTCCCGATTCTGCAACGGAGTCGAATTTTCCCCAGTGGATGACTGCTCCCGTGAAACCGTATATTGTAGTAGTGGTTGCGGACAACCTATACAATGGTATGCCGAGGAAGTAGAGAAGTCTTTTGGGGATAATGCTGAGTGCGGACCCCGGATCGACTTGTACCCTCTCAATGCATGTTGAACCGATATATCCGGTATAGTACAGAGGTCGATCGTGCTTGTTGTCTTTGAGAAGCATATCTTCCGCTGTGAAGGTAATAGCGGGCACCTTTGATTGTGCATGATGACATTCCGGGCAGGAAGACTGGACGTCGTTGTTAGGGATCTCAGGCATGCATGTCAGAAATGATTCTGAATTGGCTAGCGCGTCCCTGAGTGCTTCTCTTGTCTCTTTCGAGAGGCGAAGGAGCTCGTGTATAGTGATACGAGCTGGGATATTAGCCAGTTGAGCCAATATGTCAAACCGAAAGGGCGTATCAAAACCCTTGGCCTGGTAGTTTCTTCAACACGTGGTCGAATCGTACCTCCTTAGGCTTTTCTTTCCTTTTGACTGGGATTGGAGTGGATGTTGGTACTTGTACTGACGTCGTTTGCTGTTGTATCTCGTCAGTAGACTTTTCATATTGCCTTAAGTATGATTTTCCGGATCGGGTGCCCGTTTGCTGAGGCGTATCGGCTTGCGCTGCGCAAGCATGCTTTTCTCCTTCGGAATCACTGAGGGAAGCCGATGTAAGATTGCCGTCGTCTGGCAGGAGGGAGATGACATTGCAAGACTTGCCCTTTGAGTTAGGCTGCTTTGGATCCCGCTGTACGTCTTGGACGAGGTCTGGATGTATCCACATGACTTCTCCTGTCTCCAATGTTAAGGGAACAAGACCCTTATTGTTTTGAGCTGTAGCTGGGAGATGTTTGACTTCCAACCGTGACGCAGGGACGGAATAAGTCCCGTCGGGAACTGTGATTTTTGGGGCTTTGCCGAACTCAAGAGTCACCAGATTGGCAGTGACTTTCTTTTGCTCCGTCTTTAACGTCAGAACCCCGGCATCAACCAAGGCTTGAATTCTATCCTTGAGGACATAGCACTTGTCAGTAGGATGGTGAACCATCCTGTGGTAGAGGCAGTATTTAGGGTCGTTTGTGCGCCCTATCTCATTGGGACGCCGCGCATCTGGCAGCTTTATTTTGTTCCCTTTGTGGAGCAGATGGAATATGGTGACCACCTGATCGTCTTTGAACGAGTACTGCTTTGGAGGGAACTTAGGCTCCTGATTGTTGAAGCCGCTATTCTTGGCCTTTGACTGCACATCTCCGGATAGTTCCACAGACATAGTCTCTTTGCCTTTAGCTTGAGAGGATTGCGGTAGGTCGCCACGCCCTTTGTTGTTCATCCCCCACTTGCCTCTAGGGGCGGATGGTTCGAACTTTTTAGCCGACTTCTCGGCTATCTCAGCTTGTTCGACCAATTCTTTCCAAGTGTGGGCTTTGACAGCCCCCATGCGAACTTCTACTTGGTCTAGAAAGTTATGTCTGCATGTCTGCAAGAGCATGGGTAATGGCATCCCAGCTGGGCACATCAAGGATAAGTTTCTGAACCGTTCAATGTAGTCACGGACAGATTCGCCCTTCCTCTGCACAGTGGAGAGGAGTTTGTCCATGGTTACCTCGGTATCATCCTCATAGAAACGAGAGAGGAACCGAGTTTCCAGGTCGATCTAGGAGTTGATAGAGCCCGGGGGAAGACTGCGAAACCAGTCAAACGCCACCCCTTTAAAGTACCAATGAAAAGCCTAGCCATTATGGCGTCATTGCTTATAACATTACCAGTCTGAGACCGGAAATAGTAGATGTGCTGATTTGGCGAGCTCTTCCATCATAGGTATGCAGCGTTGGCGGTTTGAACTTCGGTGGGTATGGCACCGAATCCCACTCCAGCGGATAAGGACGGACTGTCTCTACCTTCTTTAATTCATCCCTCTGAGCTAGGGATGCGATCTGATCTTGGAGGCCCTTAAGGACTTCGGCGTCTAAGGAAGAACCCTCCTTGGATTTCTCCGGCTTTGGTTGCTCATTGCTGAAGTGTTCCTCCTCATCGCGATTGCTCCCGGCATCATTGTTATTCGGTTATTGAGGAGTTGAGCGAGCATCTGTTGAATATTGTCCAGAGCCTCTTGCTGAGTCTTGAAAGTTTGCTCCTGGGCTTCCAGGCGCCGACAAAGATCGTCGTTGACGTTATCAGCCATATTGACTGATGCTCTGTCTGTTCGCACCGAACTGACTGTCGCCGAAGAGGCGTACCCACTGTCCTCATCTTCTTCATCTGATGATTGGAGTGACCTCCTGGGCTGTGACGAGGCTAGGGCCGTCGAGGAAGAAGGCTATTCATAATTATAGGGTATCGCCACCCTAGATCTGGTGTTTCGAAAAACACCTTCTTCATGTACCAAGACTTCGCCTAAGCCTGGGCTGTAATCTAGATCTGGGGACTCTCGTCCTCTTCCGGTCATGTTGACGGATGCAGAGGGTAGATCTTGCGAGATGCTCCTTTTGCGATGTTTCACCGGGACTTGCACCGATAGTCGATCAAAAACCGACCGTCGTCTTGGAGGCGTGGCGGAGATTGGTCCCAGCCGGCAATGGACCGAGTGGAGTGTCAGCAGTTGACATCCCCTGTGTTGGCAATAGGGGGAAGAGGTTTGTTTATCCGTCAACAATTTCCTCAAATCGAACCCGGTCGGGTCCCTGCAATCGAGCACAAAGGCTCTTTTGGATCGCGCATAGGGCGATGTCCTGCTTCTTTTATCCCTGCAGACGAGATTAGCACTGAATAGTGCTTTAGTTCTAGCTTCGCCATTAGACGCGAACTTAGTGCTTGACGCACTGGAAAGTGGAGCATGCTGCGGTGCTTTTCCCGCTATGCTGTTGCGAAGGCAATTAGCCTTAGATGGTACTTTGGTTTCAGCTTCGCGGTCATGGACCCTGCGCGTACGCTGTGGTACAGTAGCTTCGTTCATGAGAACGAGGCCGGCGCGAGGCATCGCTGCCCTTGAATTGGACGACGGTATGATTGCCGTCGTAACTTTATGATTGGAGCAGACAGGCATCTTGCCCTTCTCTTCGGTCGAAGACTTCTGTTTAGGTTTCCATATCCGCCTTGGCAAAGGAGACTTAGGTTCGCAGGGAACCTGATTAGCCACACGCGAGGCTGAGGGGTGTTGGCAGAATTCTGCTTCCGGTTTCTGATTTGAAACCTTGGTCGTGGAAACCCTCCTATGCTTCCGTGCTCGAAGCGTTGGGCCACCCCCAGAGAGGACTTCTTCAAATCTTGCTTGATCAAACTGAACCACCAAGTTCTCGCAAGTAAAAGAATCAGACTGGGGACGTGCTTCCTTGTTGCGCCAGAGGACCGCAGCAGGTTCGCAGAGAACCTTTTCAGTCTCCGCAGAGACTTTCCTTGAAGATTTGGCCAGAGAAGCTCTGGCTGCACCGGCTTTTCTGAATTCAGAGTTAGACCCGAAGGTCTGTTCGTCGCATTGCGACACTTGATTCTCGGCAGTGGAGAATTTCGTCCCCAGCGGAGTCGCCATCTTGTTTTCCATTATGTTTGCAAAGGGGGAAAACTTACAAAAAAGAGTTTGAGGAGCTAAATTACAAGTATTCTAAAAAAGATTACAAGTAGATCTCCTCAGAGATTCTGGAGAAGTGTACCGATAGGAGTCTGGTCAGCACGCGACCACTTTGTCCCTTTGACGATGCGAGCGATGAGATTCCCTTCTCGCCTGGTTCCGGGAATCAGAGAATAGAAGGTTGGTAGAACCCTCTTGCTGCTTCTCAAAATCGCCTTCAATAAGGAATTCCTTCTCGCCTGGTTCCGGAGATTCCTTGAGAAGAAGGACGATGTTAGGGTATCAACACCCTGGATAGAGAAAGCAATTCTCTAAAAGGTCTCTGAATTCGAGAGCGCACGGTGCTTTTTGAAGAAGCCTCTGTGTCTTGATCGATCGATCCTCCTCCCTCTCCTCCTTGTACCCCTGGCGGGTTATTTATAGGAAGAGCAAGGGTATAATCGTCCCTTGAAAATATGAAAACAGATTGAATCGAATCTGTTTAAAATCTGGAAAGTAACCTTGCTGCGAGGCTAAGATCAGCTTCTGCGAAGCTAGGGTTGGCAGGTCGGTTGACCTTCTCGATCCTTTCCATATCGTTGGAGGATTTCCCCTGATCCTCTTACTCGTTTTAGAAGAGTCAAGAGATTGTGGCAATCAACTGCCAAATTTGATCTCTGATTTGATCTTAATTAGATTTGATCTGATTGGATCCGATCTCATCCGGAGATTTGATTGATCAAAGGTTGACCGTGGCAGATTCATAGCGGAGCCGTCCGCATTGAGCTCGTAGCGGAGGTAGAGGCAGCTTCTGGCGAAGTCCGAAAGAAACCCTTTGGCGGAGCTGGAAGTCCTCTGTGGCGAAGTTTGCGAGTTAGCTTCCTGGCGAGGCTTTGAATGGCTTCAAGGCGAAGTCGAGTGATATTAGCCTCTCAAGCGAGGCTATCCCTTTGGGCTCATGTAATGCTAAGTGCTAGCACCTTAGACCTGCTGAGGTCTGTTTAGAAACAATCTGGGTTCACTGTCTGCTTGCTGGATCAGTGGAGTCCAAGTTGCTTCCTTGTCCCTCGGAGATGGGTGAAAACTAGTCTTCAGCTCGTCTGTTACTTGTCGTTTGTAAATGTCAACAAGTTTAGATATTGTTCGGACCAATAAGAATCTTGTCTTTTTTAAGTGTCAACAATGCCCTTGGTGCAGTGAGTCGTTGTGTTGAATTTCACCTTGGTCTTTTTCGTTAACGCAATGTTCACAAAACTCCAATTTGCAGGTTCTGGCACCTTTTAACATACCTTACTTTGCAAGAGCTTACAAACACTTTTCACCTGTATGTCCAAGCCTCATATGTCACTGCTTGGTAGAATCATCATCTGAATCTGTAAAAGTTGCCACTTGACCTGTAACTATACTATCCTTCAAGTAGTAGAGATTATTTCGGCGGACGCCCTTCAAAACTACTGTTGGCCCAGAGGCTCATCACTCTAGTTTTGATGATGATTAACTCATGTAGTTATAATTTACTAATAATTTTGTGTTTAAATAGTTTCAGTGTTGACCAAGATATTAGTAGGTGTTTAGCTTCAACAAAGGATTTTTAGAGCTTTCACATGTAAATTCAAGAGCTCGCGCGTCAAGATTGCATCTAGCACTCAATTGGAGTCAAGATCGTTGGATCATGTTCAGATCGAGTCGACTTGGAGAAGGAGTTCTACACGAAGATCTAGGTTTGTAGTTTGTGTTTAGATATTGTGTAAAGATTAGATAGTATTGATATGCTCAAGTTCACACACACAAGTTTTAAAGTTTATTGGTTTTGGTTTTCGTTATAATCGATTTTGGATTTCATATCAAAAACATATATATATATATATATATATATATATATATATATATATATATATATATTATATATATATATATATATATATATATATATAGTGAGCTGATCCCCTAAGAACGGTTCTCACGGATTCCTGTGAGAACTTTCACGTGAGCCGTCGGATCTGAAAGAGATTTGGTTTTATTTGATTTGATCTATCAGATCCGACAGCCCACGTGAAAGTTCTCACAGGAATCCGTGAGAACCGTTCTTAGGGGATCAGCTCCCTATATATATATACATATATCTTATATATATATTGGATTCTATCCATATGTAATATGCTTTAAAGTTGTTTCAATATCATGTTTTTGTATTTTACAAGTTTTGGAGAAAACGGTTTTCTATTTCAAAAATTAAAGTTTTAGAAAATACCGATTTTGTGTTTAAACCAAATTTTAATATCACAAAAATTGTTCAAATTGTTTGTAATATGTGTTGAATTTTAGTCACACATATTTGGTATTCAAAGATCTTAAAGAACTTATTTTTGTAGAATTTTAGGATTTAATTGAAATTAAAAAGACAAGTTTTCAATACCCTTAATCCCCAGCCAGATCAGCTGGCGGTCGACCGAGCCAGTCGACTGGACTAGTGGTCGGTCGACCGGAGCGGTCGATCGATGTACACAAGGACGTGCACATGGCCAGCCAACTCCGCCGGTCGACCACGCGGTCGACCGACTGAAAGCACCCCACTCTCGGGTAGGGGCCGATCGACAGGGCGGTCGACCGGAGGCACAACGGTCATAAATATGATCGTTGCGCTGGTCGACCGGAAGGTCATTTCTAACCTTTCCAGACTGCCAACGGGCAGATTTTTGAGAGGCTATATATATGCCTTCTCTTGAGTTATTTTCAACAAGTTTTTAGAGAGCAAAATTTTCTATCTTTACAAGTGTTTTAACAACAAGTTTTCAAAGAATTTTTTGGTTAAAAAGATCCATCTTTATTTGTTTTTAAAGGGTTAAAAAAATCAAAGAAAAAGAGAAGTCTTTGGAATTATTTTTGATCTTCATTTCTATTTTATCCTAAAAGTTTTCCAAGAACTTTCTTTGTGTTTTTGATTTCTAAACTCTTTGTTTTCTCACACTTGGGGTATCTATCTATCCTATCTATTAGGATCTTTATTTTGTGAGAAAAATTGATTTGTGGTCTATAGTGATCACCTAGAGTTGTTTGTGATCTTTATGATCACCAAGAGTTGTAATCTTTCTTTACTTTGAGTATCCCTCTTGTGTAGAGGTGATTGTGGAGGAGTTTAAGTTGGTTGTTATCTCTCTAAGTGTAGAGATGATTGAGGTTGGAGTTTTGACTTTGTGCCTGTCCCTCTAAGTGTAGAGGTGATTGTTGGAGTTTTGACTTTGTGCCTATCCCTCTAAGTGTAGAGGTGATTGTTGAAGTTTTGACTTTGTGCCTATCCCTCTAGTGAGAGGTGATTGTTCTTTGGCTTAGTGTCATATCCCTTTATTGAGAGGTTGATCTTGTGTGGCTTAGTGCCTTGCCTCTTGTGTAGAGGTTATTGTTGTTTGAGAGAGGAGTTGTGTGCTCCAAAGTTGTATTACCCAATCCTCAGTGGAGGTTCCCTGTGTGGGAAGTCTTGTGTGGACGCATTAGTGAAAATCCTTTTGTGTGAAGGCGGGGACGTAGAGCAGTGGCTCGAACCTTGAAATGTATCTTAGTGTTTACCTTTAATCCACTATCTCTAACTCTCTCTCTTATATCTTACATTGTTTCATATTGTTCATATCATACATATATGCTTGGTATTGATTGTGTGTGCCCATAGTTGTGTTAAACCAAGAGAGCTTCAAATAACACCTCAACTCTTATTTAGAGGATTTAAAGGAGATAGTGCAGAGCCCATCACCGAGAATTCAACTACACTCTTTAGTTACACTAAGTGTGTAGCAATTAGTTTTTAATTCCGCATCATTTGTCATTAGATTAGCCATACACCTATTCACCCCCTCTAGGTGTACTTTTAATTAGTATCAGAGCCTACGCTCCTGATATTATGTTTAACCACCTAGGAGTGAGATCTTGGTTTGCTAATCTATTTTTGCATTTGCACACATATAGTTTATACACTCATGGATTTCATGATGTTTGATGTTTCTAACATCATGGAAGTTTAAGATGAGTATGTACCTAAAAATCCTAGGAATGCATGTGTACCTTACTGCTACCAAGAAATCTTATCTTGATAATAACAAGCATATAGAGGCCAATGCACAAGCCCTAGAGGCACTTAGGTAAACATTAAGTAAAGAATATTTGTATATGGTTTCTCATTGTGATTCCGCTTTTACAGTGTGGAACACATTGACCTCTCCCGTGCTACAAACGACAAAATATGTGGAGAAGGAATCTAGTGGAGATGAGTCCGACCAATCTTGCTACATGGTCTAAGGGAATGACTCCCTTGAGATAAACTCGGACACCCATCTAGATGATTGTGCTAGTTCTTCAAGTGATGATTATGTTAATGCTGATACTCTTAATGAAGAACTATCTATTGTTTGTGAAAACTTGCTAGAAAAATTTCAAATTTTGAAAAGAAAACTTTTAAAATAAAAGAAGAAAATAAGAATTTGTCTTCTAAACTTGATATTATTTTGCAAGAAAGGGATGAGATTTCATTGAAAGAGGCCCATTGAGATCCCAACTTAATCTTACCCTAGATGAAAATAAAATCTTAAAAAGTAAAAATAATTGTGATGAAATTTTGAAGAAAAATGAGGCTTTATCTTCAAAACTTGATTTGTTTTAAAAGAAAATAATTTTTTGAAAAACAAAATTATTTCTATTTCAAAAAAAAGTAGATTTGGTTTCAAAAGAAAATAAATCTTTGAAAAATGATTTAAATTCACATGTTTGCTATGCTTCACCATTTAGTGTTCCTATTGCATGCTCCACCTCTTCTTCTCATATTGAAAATGATATAATAATGTTAAAGAAGAGTGTTGATTGTTTGAGCTCCACTTTGAACCAATGTGCCATGAACCACACACGGTTGGAATCCATCTTTCACAAGAAACATACTCCACCTATGCGTGCGCACAAACTACGGCATACACATGCTTCTCGCATTCATACACATAACACCATATATGCTCATGTGTACACATGTACACATTGTGGACGTAATGGCCACCTTGCAAAATTTTTTATGATAGAATAAATGATTCAATTTTGCAAATAAATTTGTTTGGGTTATGAAAGTGCTAACTCCTATGGACCCAATAGAGTATGGGTACCGCTCCTATTTTATTTGATGTAGGTGTGGCTCTCACTTGACGTGAGAGTGTTGGTTCCTTGATGGTGGATGCGTTCCAAGCCAAATGGTGACACTTTTGGATGCATCACTTTCAAGGAAGTTTGGTGGGAGGACCATCATGATTTGGAGACCTAAAGATAAGCCCTATTGGATTTGATAACTATCTCTAACTCCCATTTAGTGTACATACTTTCATTGATTGATTTTTAGCATGTTTTAGTTTTTCATGATTATTATGCTAAATGTCATGATAATTAGACTCGTGATATACATATGTAGTATTTGAGATACACCCATGTTTTATATGGATTCATATTTTGTGTTCTCGCTAGTGTTTAACTACTTTGTATATGCTAGCTCTGAGACATGTGCATTTACTTAATGATCACATTGTTTATGATTTTTGTGCTTCATGTTTTGATTACTTATTTAGATGTAGTTTTCATTAAAATTTATGTCAATACTTGAACAACTAGTGAGCCACATTTGATTTTTGTATATTTGTGCTTAATTACTCATTTGTACCTATTAGATATACTAGTATAACCTAGTTTTGATGATTAGTGCATTTTGACTTGTATTCCCTATTTTATACATATTTTTCATAAAAATGTATTTAGCTTCATGTATATGTCAATTTTGTCAAAACTTTAGATATACATGTCTATCCTAGAGTCTCTTGCTTTTCATGCAAATATTTATTATGAACTCATTTGTGTTTGGGATATGTATGTATACTTTTAGTTCAGACGAAATATACATATACGTTAAAGGCTATTTAGATTTTATGATTTTCATGTTTTTAAAAAATTTCATATGAGCTTTATTGCCTATTTTTATGATTATGTTTTTCACATAATTCTTGTACACTCACAATACTTGATGTTTTCTCATGACTTTATTTTCATGAGCCCTATATGTGCTTTATAGACTTTGAGTGTCAATTGTTGAGTAATTTTCTTATTTTCATGGATATTTTCTTATTTTATTCCTTACTTAAAGGACTTCGTACTAGTTTTCAAGATTATCTTAAAACTAGTTGCGTATTTCTTCATTTTGGAAGAGTTTTCAAATATGTTAAATTAAAATCCTATTTTTGAAAACCCCTTCCTTCGAAGGGCGGTTGGTTGGACGACCATGCCTTGTATTCTCTAAATTAAAAATCTATTTAAACATGTGCATGAAAGGGAGGTAGTATGAGTTATACACTTGATTCTCATTATATTTTCAATTGGGATCACAATTGATATTTTTCTGTATACTCATATTTGAGTTTTCTATATATGTCTGCTTCAAACTTCAAATAGTATCAATTTCGATTGGTATTTACATTTTCATACATATACATATATGATTTGATTGTGCTTACAATATCTTTACATCTTAAAGCACAAATTATATTTTGCTAGACTTGATTTACTCCTTAATATCAAGTATTTTTCAATTGATATTTTATATAAGCTTATGAATCGTTTTTATTAGTATTTCATAAAGGGGGAGAAAAATTCGTGTTATATTTTTCAATCGATTTTATTTTCAATTGGTATCTTACTCCCATTCTTTATGATGAAAAATACTTAGTTTTGGTATATGCTAACATTTTCAATATTGATATCAATAATCTTAAATTGGTATTATTCTCAATTTGGTATCTTTATTGCAAAATGATTTGTATTTTTTAAAATTTGGTTTGTATTTTCAATTGGTTTTTACTTTCAATTGATATCAATATTTACAATATAGTTCAATTGATATCAAAAACATACAATGTTTCATTTTCTATTTGTATCAAAAATTTATAAGATATTTTCAATTGGTATCTTTTGGTATCTTAAAATTTTTATTTATTTTCAATTGATATCATAATGTTTCGATATAGATACCTTTATCATAAATTGGTATATTTTCAATTGGTATCTTAATGTTTTGATATATATTGCTTATATGTAAGAGAAGCTTAACTTCTTCTCTATATATAGATTCATGTTGAGTGTATTTCATATTGAAATGATTGACCTCTCTTTGGTATATAGTATACGTGTGTAGGGGGAGCTTCACATTTCCTTTATACATTGTATATTATGTGTTATGTGATTAGGATTTAGTCATCTCTTTTCATATAATGCATGTATGCAGGAGGAGTTAACTTTACGTCTCTCCTTTTCATGAATGTATATCGCATATATATCTTTATTGTTTGATTTGTTTTTTCCCTTTGTTGATGAATTGACAAAAAAGGGGAGAAGTATTTGATGAGTTTATATATGCATGTTTATGCATGTTTATTTTGTTTCCTTATTTTATACAAAAAGGGGGAGAAGAATTTTGAGAGTTTTATATATGCATGTTTATTTTCTTGTTTAATGCATATATGTTTTGTTTATGCAAAAAGGGGAGAAGTATTTATGCAAAAAAAGGGTAGAAGTATTTGGAGAGTTTATTTATGTTTATTTCATCATTTATGCATATTTGTATTGTTTAGTTTATGCATTCATTGAATATCTTTATGTTTATTGTTATGCATGAGTTAAGAGAGAGCTTCTATGAAGCTTAACTTTAATCCTTGCATATATAACTCCATGAGTTTTATCATCATCAAAAAGTGGGAGATTGTTGGCCTAGAGGCCCATCACTCTAGTTTTGATGATGATTAACTCGTGTAGTTATTGTTTACTAATAATCTTGTGTTTAAATAGTTTCAGTGATTGATCAAGATATTAGTAGGTGTTTAGCTTCAACAAAAGATTTTGGAGCTTTCACTTATAGATTCAAGAGCTCGCGCGTCAAGATTGCATCTAGCACTCGTTTGGAGTCAAGCTCGTTGGATCGTGTTTGGATCAAGTCAACTTGGAGAAGGAGTTCTACAAGAAGACCGCGGTTTGTAGTTTGTGTTTAGATCTTGTGTAAAAATTAGATAGTATTGATATGCTCAAGTTCACACACACACAAAAGTTTAAAGTTTATTGGTTTTGGTTTTCGGTATAACCGATTTTGGATTTCATGTCAAAAACATAGATATATATATATCTTATATGTATATTGGATTCTATCCATATACAATATGCTTCAAAGTTGTTTCAATATCATGTTTTTGTATTTATGCAAATTTTGGAGAAAACAGTTTTCCATTTCAAAAATTCAAGTTTTGGCAAATACCAATTATGTGTTTAAGCCAAATTTCAATATCACAAAAATGGTTCAAATTGTTTGTAATATGTGTTGAATTTTAGTCACACATATTTGGTATTCAAAGATCTTAAAAGAACTTATTTTTATGAAATTTATGTGATTTTATGGGATTTAATTGAAATTAAAAAGACAAGTTTTCAATACCCTTAATCCCCAGCCAGATCAGCTGGCGGTCGACCGAGCTGGTCGACCGGCTGGAGCGGTCGACCGATGTGCACGTGGACGTGCAAATGGCCAGCCAACTCGGCCGGTCGACCGCGCGGTCGACCGACTGAAAGCACCCAATTCTCGGGTGGGGGTCGGTCGATCGGCGGTCGACCGTTGGCTATGGCCGGTCGACCGGGCGGTCGACCGGAGGCACAACGATCATAAATATGACCGTTGCGTCGGTCGACCGGGCGGTCGACCGGAAGGTCATTTCTGACCTTTCCAGACTGCCAACAGGTAGATTTTAGAGAGGCTATATATATGCCTTCCTTGAGTTGTTTTCAACAAGTTTTTAGAGAGCAAAATTTTCTATCTTTACAAGTGTTTTAACAACAAGTTTTCAAAGAGTTTTTGGGTTAAGAGGATCCATCTTTATTTGTTTTTAAAGGGTTGAAAAAATCAAAGAAAATTATAAGTCTTTTGGAATTGTTTTTATCTTCATTTCTATTTTATCCTAGATGTTTTCCCAAGTATTTTCTTTGTGTTTTTGATTTTCAAACTCTTTGTTTTCTCACACTTGAGCTATCTATCTATCCTATCTATTAGGATCTTTGTTTTGTGAGAAAAATTAGTTTGTGGTCTATAGTGATCACCTAGAGTTGTTTGTGATCTTTGTGATCACCAAGAGTTGTAATCTTTCTTTGCTTTGAGTATTCCTCGTGTGTAGAGGTGATTGTGGAGGAGTTTGAGTTGGTTGTTATCTCTCTAAGCGTAGAGGTGATTGAGGTTAGAGTTTTGATTTTGTGCCTATCCCTCTAAGTGTAGAGGTGATTGTTAGAGTTTTGGCATTGTGCATATCCCTCTAAGTGTAAAGGTGATTGTTGGAGATTTGATTTTGTGCCTATCCCTCTAGTGAGAGTTGAATGTTGTTTGGCTTAGTGCTCTATCCCTCTATTGAGAGGTTGATCTTGTGTGGCTTAGTGCCTTGTCTCTTGTGTAAAGGTTGTTCTTATTTGTGAGAGGAGTTGTGTACTCCAAAGTTGTATTACCCAAATCCTCAGTGGAGGTTCCCTATATTGGAAGTCCTGTGAGAACGCATTAGTGGAAATCCTTCTGTGTGAAGGCGGGGACGTAGAGCAGTGGCTCGAACCTCGAAACATATCTTGGTGTTTGCGCTTGATCCACTATCTCTAACTCTCTCTCTCTCTTTTATACCTTGCATTGTTCATATTGTTCATATCATACATATATGCTTTGTATTGATTGTGTGTGCCCATATTTGTGTTAAACTAAGAGCTTCAAATAGCACCTCAACTCTTATTTAGAGGAATTTAAAGGAGATAGTTCAGAGTCTATCACCGGGAATTCGGCTACACTCTTTGGTTACACTAAGTGTGTTGCAATTAGTTTTTAATTTCGCATCATTTGTCATTAGATTAGACATACACCTATTCACCCCCCCCTCTAGGTGTACTTTCAACTACCATTGAGCCTTTAGTTATCTTGAGAACACCATCTCTTATAGATACCTTAAGACCCAATATTTTCAAAACACCACCTGATATAAGATTCTTTTTAAGTTGAGGTACATACCTCACTTTCTTCAATTCTCGCATCATCCATCAAACATCTTGATTTAGACTGTACCTATTCCTTCCATATTACAGGGCGCTCATCATCCATGATAATAGAACATCCATCTAGCTTCTCAAAGGTAGAAAATCAATCCCTATTTGGGCATACATGATAGGTAGCTCCAATATCTAATATCCACTCAGAGTCTCCTGAGTAACCAACAATAGGAGTAGTAATGAAAAAAGAGAATACCGATGAGTCCGAGTCCGATCCACCTGCCTATGAAGTACTAGATTGAGTACTAACCATCTGTGCGAGATTTGCTTCGGTCTTCGACTCCTTCTTACTCTTGGCTTTTAGATAATCAATCTTCTAGTGCCCTATCTCTTTACAGAAGGCGCACTGATTCATCTTCAGATCTCTAAAACCTGACCTAGACTTTAATCTCTCACATCATCTTTGCCCTTACGATTGGAACTCTTGCCTCTTATCGCCAACGTCTCTGCTGATGTACCCTCAGAAGAAGACAGCTTATCCTGCCTCCTTACTTCATAATTTATAAGAGCAGCTGACACATCACTGTAGTTAAGTGTTTATTTACCATTGATCAAAGTTAAGGTGAATGTCTCATACTCTTCGTCAGGAACAGAATTCAGTAGAATCAACGCCTTATCCTTTTCTTCGATCTTAACATCCACATTAACTAAATCTGTAAAAAGCTTGATGTAGTTATTCATGTGTTCATCAATGAAGAGTTTCTCTTCAACTGGAAGCGATAAAGCCTCCTCTTCAATTGCAAACGCAACTCGATGCTTTTTGTCAGATATTTCTTCTCTAGGATCTCCCATAACTGCCTTGCAGATGTTTCATATAACACATGATACTTGATGTCTTATGTCAAACAAGACCCTATCAAACCACACACCATTCGATTCATCTCGTCCCAATCCTGTTTAGAAGTAGCCTCAGGTTTTTTCTCCAACCGTAAAGTGTTTTCGAGGTTTGATGCCGTCAATGCATCCATCACCTCAAATCTCCACATCCTAAAGTTGTTCTTGCCATCAAACTTCACCACATCAATCTTCAATGGATGTGGATTCATGATTTTCACCGTAGATGTACTATCTCAGTCATCTTCTCAATAGGTTCCTCAAAAAAAATGCGGAAAACAAACGGAGTTATATCAAAAAACTAGATAAAGATAGAATTTTTACCTCAAAGTGAAATCCTAGGAGAGTTTCAGAAATGATCTACTCTACCAAATTTGATTCCTTGAGCAATCCAAACACCGTTCTGAGATTGACACATGATTCCACAAACAGTCTCAACGCTGCTTCGAGATCGACACACGATCTCCGCCAAACAGCCACCAATGCTCTTAGAATCGACACACGATCCCACGATGAACCTGGGAAGCTCTGATACCACTTGTTGCGCGCAGGTGCAACAACCAATGAGAAACCCCAACCAACAGAGAGAGAGAGATACACTAGAGAAGTACCCAAAAGACATGAACAATGAAAAAAGGGAGAGTGCCAAACTCAATATTTAACGAGGTTCGACAATTTGCCTATGTCCTCGGGGCAAGGGAGAGAGATCTTATTGATTCAACAATCAATTACATGTTACAATTCATGGGGGATATACCCCTTAATTTATAACCAGAGGGTCCTAGAGTTTTAGGAAACCTAAATTGGATTCGACTCCGGATCAGAAACGGAGTTTGAATCCTGATAGGACAAGCATATCCGACTGTCGTTCAACCGCCCCGGTCGGCCCTTCCTTCGGTCGACCGATCGGTCGACCGAACCCAAGAAGAAACTAGCTCGTGCCAGTCGGTCGATTGAACGGTCAACTGATCCTTAACAGAAACTTGGCTCGTGCGGTCGGTCGGCCGCTCGGTCGACCGAACTGCTGTTGTGCACCATGTTGTGCATGTCGGCCGACCGGGCGGTCGACCGGCCTTCTGTTCTGGCTGCATATGGACTGCGCTCTCACTTCTTTTGGACTCCGATCTCTGCACTATCTCTTCCAATGAGTTAAAAAACTTTTTCAACAAGCTTTTATCTCCTCTTCCCTATATGAAAGGCCAACTCAACCCCATTCCCTTTACACGGTCTCAGTGGAGTAGCAGTTAGGTTGACGTGACTCAGAGATTCTAAGTTCCAAAGCACAGATTTCACAATTAGAGAAAATCGGAAGTGGGAAAAGTGAAAGTGAAAAACTCATTATCCACTTCCCGTGTTTGTTTGGAACCGGAAAAGAGAAATGAAAAAAAAAAAAAACCTTTTCCTTTTTTTTTTTCCCTTTTACACTTCCCTTTTACACTATCATTTTCCCACTTGCAGGGTGCTACAATTAATTTTTGTGGTCATATAAATCTCATTTGTAATAAGTTGTACCTCAAAACAGTTAATTTTGTTATCATGTAAATCTCCCATGTAGTCTAATTACAATCCAAAAAAACTTCATAATTAATATTTATTTTAATATTATTTTATGATCAATTTGTGGATAATTTTTTCACTTTCATATTCACTTCCACATTACCAATCAAATACCAAAAAGCACAATATATTTTTTTCACTTACACTTTAACATTACAATCAAATAGAGAAAAATTTACTCGCACAAATCTCAATTTTCTATTTTTTCTTCACTTTATCTTTTCATTTATCACTTACATTTTTTTCCTCTCAATTACAGCAAATCAAACAGGCAACTAATGTGCGCCACGAGACAGATCAGATTGGACTCATGAGGGAGCAAAGGTTGGGTGCGTTGGGGGCGGCGTTGCTCAATAAATAAAAGATAAAAAATATTATCGCACCCGCTTAATTTGTGGAAGAGACCGCAGCCAACCCCTTGGGTTAAGCTTTAATTTGGGAATAATAATGGTGATGGAAATTAAAAAGAAAATTGCACCGTCCAAAATAAGAATTGAGACACGTGGGGGTTTGTCCGAAGTGGACAAAGGATTTTTTTTTCCCCCCTTCCCAGCTTGACACATGTTGTGCGCTTTGAGGTACTGCTCTGGTCCATGCGTTGTTGGGTGAGGGCCTGGGGGTGGGGGAAGAGATGGAACTAAAATTTCCGTTTTCTATATTCCTTTTTTAAGGTAAAATTTGCTATTTGGCTTGTGGAGATGGTTATGATGAAAATTGCTGTTATTATTCTTTTTAATTCTCCCACTTAACGTGGATTATTTTGTTTTGTTTTTTTCCTTTATAAAAAGAACTCATAAAAATTCTTAATGCCTTCTCCTCGTACCGAGAAAAGTAACACTTGCACTCTTGCACGAATGAAAGAATGTCTCATATACTGTGCACACACATGAATTGTAATAACTATTTTTATGAAACTGTTAGTAGTTTTCATGTGCAGAAATTTTTGTACTTTGTGTAACGTGCCTTCATGACTATTTTGTTCTTAATAGTTTCCTCGCTGCCTATTCACATCTTTTTCTCTCTAAACTACATTGTACATGTTCTCTTTTTATGTTTCTAAACTATGAATTAATAACATGGAGAAAAGTAACACTCATAATAAATGTATTTGCTAGAGTAATTTGTGTATAAAACAAAATTATCTTTCAGTTCTCAAAAACTATAATTGTTCTCAATTCTATAAACGAGAAACAAAAACTATTTAATATAATTAAATTAAATTTTCTTTTAGCTACACGATTCAACTTCACTGTCAAAAATCTAGTCTATTTAAAAGCTACTTTGTTAACGGGAGCAGATATTTCCACCCAAAAGAATGATGAAGGCACCCAAAAATTATTACAAGTGTGTCATTTTTTTTCACAATTTCACTCCTGGTGAAAAGTCTCAAATGTCTCTATTTTCTTCCTCCTCCCTCTCCTACGCCTCCCCTCCTCCCCCTTCACGGCCTTCCCCGCTCCCCCTCCCCATCCCCGCCTCACCCTCCCCCCTTCCCTCCCCCATCTGTTAAGCCTGAGGCCTAACAGATGGGGGAGGGAAGGAGGGAGGCGGAGATGGGGGGAGATTAGGGGTGGCGGGAAGGGGAGGAGATCCGGTCGAACAGATTGGGGTGAGGAGAGGAGGGGGAGATCGGGGGTGAGGAGAGTGTTGGAATTGAAGAATATAAGTATGAATCTTCGAGTTGAATTATGGCGAGATCCGTTGATCGAATCAATTGGATGATGGTTGGAGTGTGTTCTCCTTCCATTGGGGATGAACGTGGTATATTCACATGTTCAATTCCGACTTCGAATGAATGAGATATTCAAGTCTAAAGATTGCCTAATTCAAAGCCAAAACGGGACTAAAGGTAGCTAAAAGCATTTAGTCCCACATTGGCCATGGGATGGAAGTTTGTGGTGTATAAATAGAGAAAATTGAGAACAAAGGGCGTGCTCTTTGGGTTCTTGGAGTTTTCGCGCGCGATTGGGAGGGATCTATGCCCGCCCGCACATGTGTACATGCGCGCCGCCGCTGGCGGCGACGGCCGGCCGGCCGGCGCCGGTGCCGGGCTCGGGCCCGGGTCTGGGTTCAGGGTCCTACCCTGCCTGGTTCTTTTTTTGAATCAGATCTCAAGGGTATGGGCCGCTTCGCTACCCGAACCAGACCCGCTCCGAGACCCGACCCGCTATCCGGATCCAAAGCTCCAGTTGGACAGCCAACAGTCGCAACTGTTGGACAGCCAACAGGTGCGACTGTTGGGTCGAACCGTTGCAACGGTTCAGACCGAACCGTTGCAACCTTTCGTTGGGTTCGAACCTGTTGGCCCCTCCTGGAGCGCTATATAAAGCGTTCCCATCTCTCAATTGAAAAACACCAACAGCGAAATCTCTCTCTTTGAGTTCTGATCTGCCTGAAGTGAAATTCAGAGTTCTGAACTGGGCTTCCAGCGTGAAGTAGGAAAGCGACTTCCAAAGAAGATTCTGGGAAATTTGTTCTGAAAGAGGAATCAGAAAATTCAACAGATTCTGTTATAGAATTGTTGTCTGAATCTGGTACCTCTGAAGAAAAATATTCTTCAACCTTCCTTCGTCCTCAACAGTGGGTGCTACTCCAAAGTAAAGGCACATATTCATTCGAAATTTGTCCTTGTACCGCTGCTTCAACGATCTTGTGGAAGGTACTGGTTGACTACGGTTCGACCGTATGGTGATTTGGTAGTGCTATCCAAATACCGTGAATGAGTGTTGTATCTTGGGAGACCAGCGTCCATTATCCCGTTAGCACCGTTGCGGAGGACGTAATTGTCTTAAGAAGATTCGCTCTAAGCGTACCTCACTCCAAAATACTGTATAAGTGGATTAAGTCCTTTATACAGGGGATATACTTTACAGTATATCGAGACTGATTTAGATTCAGTCTAATTGGTGTTTAACCAAGGAAGGAAATTGAAAGGTGGTTCTTAAATTAAGGAACGTTCTATTGAACGGAAAACCTCCCGCCTGATATTTGCCAACCTGGCCAATTAGATTGTTGATATCTCAGTGATCTTGATTAGTTGTCAGATTGATTTCTGTTAAGCAGATTACCAACAATCTTAAGACAATTAACGTTTCTTACTTCTGTTCTGCTTGAACTTGCAGAAAATGTCTGAGACAAATCAAGATAGCTCAAGCAAGGCAACAAACATGCCGCTACAAGCTTTGATGCCAACTCCACTTCCTAACCCGAAGCCGGAGAAGCCAGGAAAAATTTGATGGCACAGAATTTAAGTGGTGGTAACAGAAGATGCTCTTCTACTTGACCACTCTTCATCTGGTCAGATTCCTGCAAGAAGATCCACCAGAGCCTGCAACTGATGCATGGACTCAATGTGACTTCCTTTGCCAAAATTATATTTTAAATAGACTGGATGACTCTCTTTACAATGTCTACAGTTCTATCACAACGGCAAAGAAGTTATGGGCCAGTCTTGACAAGAAGTACAAGACTGAAAATGCTGGTACCAAGAAGTTCGTCGTAGGACGATTTCTGGAGTACAAAATGGTGGACAGCAAGACTGTAATCAGTCAGGTGCAAGAGTTCCAACATATCTTGCATGAGATAGAAGCCGAAGGTATGATCCTACCTGAAACCTTTCAGGTTGCTAATATCGTGGAGAAACTCCCACCTGCGTGGAGAGATTTCAAGAACTACCTGAAGCACAAGCGAAAGGAGTTGAAGTTGGAAGATCTCATTGTGAGGCTTCGAATCGAGGAGGATAACAGAAAGTCCGAGAAAAGGAGCAGCAAGAACTCCTACGAAGCAAAAGCCAATGTGATCGAAGACTCAAAGGGGAAAGCGTCTACTTCCAAAGGCTTAAAGCGGAAGAAGACTTCCCAGGGGTACAAAGGCAAGTCCAAGAAGGCAAGAGCATGCGCTTCAAGGGAACCTGCTACATCTGCAACAAAGAGAGGCATAAGGCGAATGAATATCGCAGCCGTCTCAAAAAGAACAAGAAAAGCCACCCACAGGCAAACTTGACCAACCATGAGTCTCCAAGCCTTTCAGCTATGGTGTCAGAAGTGAATCTGACAACCAACAATAAGGATTGGTGGGTAGACACTGGGGTTACTCGGCACATCTGCTCTGAGAAATTATTATTCTCTGAATATCAAATACTAGAGCAAGATGAGCAACTATTCATGAAAAACTCAGCCGTATCAAAGGTTGAAGGAAAGGCAAGGTTATCCTGAAGTGGACATCGGGAAAAGAACTTACTCTTAACGATGTGCTTCATGTTCCAGACATCCGCAAGAATTTGATCTCCGGATCAATACTTAGTAAGAAAGGATTTAGAATGGTATTTGAATCCGATAAATTTGCACTTACTAAGGGAGGGATGTATGTGGGAAAGGGTTATCTTGTTGATGGACTTTTTAAAGCCAATGTTGCAGTGGTAGATAAAAAGTCTGTGTATTTGTACCCAAAGCTTATAAATAAAGAAAAATCTTCTGTTTATTTGCTTGAGTCTCCTAATTTGTGGCATGCTAGATTAGGGCATGTAAATTACAAGTCATTAAAGAAATCTAATCTGAGATATATTCCTAAACTCAACTTGGAAGAAATTCGCAAGTGTGAGATTTGTGTTGAGGCCAAACTGGCGAAAAATTCATTTCACTCAATTGATCGAAATACAGAACCTTTA
Organism: Agave tequilana; assembly: GCA_038442645.1. Taxonomy (NCBI): domain Eukaryota; kingdom Viridiplantae; phylum Streptophyta; class Magnoliopsida; order Asparagales; family Asparagaceae; genus Agave; species Agave tequilana. Next base: position 103,724 of record JAVJIF010009972.1, on the reverse strand, counting down.
GGGTTAATTCATAGCGATCTGTGTGATTTGAAGTTTATGCCAACTAGAGGCGGTAAAAAGTATTTCATTACTTTTATTGATGACTGTACAAGATACTATTATGTGTATCTTTTAAACAGTAAGGATGAGGCAATAAATATGTTTATAACATATAAAGCCGAAGTTGAGAATCAACTCAACAAGAAAATCAAGATTCTAAAATCCGATAGAGGCGGAGAATATAAATCAAATGATTTTAGTGAGTTATGTGCTAGTTTTGGTATAATACATCAAACAACAGCACCATATACTCCTCAGCAAAATGGAATTGCTGAACGAAAGAACAGAACTTTGAAGGAGATGGTAAATTCCATGCTCGTAAGTTCTGGAGCTCCGCAGAACTTGTGGGGGGAAGCTCTATTAACTGCAAATTATATTCTAAATAGAGTACCCCACAAGAAACTTGATCTTATATCATTTGAGTTATGGCATGGAAGGACACCTTCCTACCATTACTTCAAAATGTGGGGGTGCCTTGCAAAGGTGCTGGCACCATTACCTAAAAAGACTAAGTTGGGAGCAAAACTATGGACTGCATATTCATAGGCTATGCCTTGAATAGTAGTGCCTACAGATTTCTGGTTCATAAATCAGAAATACCAGATATTCATGTAAACATGATTATCGAATCTGGAGATGCTGTGTTCTTTGAAGACATATTTCCATACAAACGGGAAGCAGATAAGACTTCTGGGAAAAGAACACACGAGATGGCGTTCAGGGAGGAAAGCCCCGAGGAACCAATTGTTAATGCGGAAACTGAACCAAGAAGAAGTCAGAGATCTAGAATCTCAAAATCTTTTGGTCCAGATTTCATAGCATACGCTATTGAAAGCGAGCCTCAAACATTTAAAGCGGCTATGTCAACCCCAGAAGCACAAATGTGGAAAGAAGCTATAAATAGCGAAATAGAATCCATACTAAGTAATCATACTTGGGATTTGGTATACTTGCCTCCTGGCAGTAAACCAATTGGGTGTAAGTGAATTTTCAAACGAAAACTAAAACCCGATGGATCTATCGATAAGTACAAAGCTAGATTAGTAGCCAAGGGTTATCGACAAAAAAGAAGAACTTGACTATTTCGATACTTATTCACCAGTAACAAGAATAACGTCCATTCGGATGTTGATTGCAATTGCAGTATTGCATAATTTAGATATCCATCAAATGGATGTCAAGACTGCATTCTAAATGGTGAATTAAATGAAGAGATATATATGGAGCAACCTGAAGGATTTAAAGTCAAGGGCCAAGAACACAAGGTGTGTAAATTGGTAAAATCCTTATACGGTTTAAAGCAGGCTCCAAAATAATGGCATGAGAAATTTGATAGTATCATGATCAAAGATGGATTCACTATCAATGAATGCGATAAGTGTGTGTACACTAAAATAGTTGAAAATGCATGTATCATTGTTTGTCTTTATGTAGACGACATGTTGATACTTGGGACTAATATTGAAATTATTAAGTCCACTAAACGAATGTTATCCAACAGTTTTGATATGAAGGATCTGGGGTTGCTGATGTAATTTTAGGAATTAAAATCACCAGAACACCAGATGGAATCAGTTTATCTCAATCTCACTATGTGGATAAGATGATAGAAAGATTCAAGGATCATGGGATAAAGGAGGATACAAATCCTTTTCTCCCACACGTCCACCTTCATAAGAATACAGGAACTGGAATACGCCAGTTGGAGTATTCTCAGATTATCGGAAGTCTAATGTATTTGATGAATTGCACTAGACCCAATATTGCTTACGCTGTAAGCAAGTTAAGTAGATACACTAGCAATCCTAGTGATCTTCATTGGACCGCTCTACTACGAGTATTGGGTTACGTATCACATACTAAGGAATATGCCTTGAGATATGGACAGTATGCACCTGTACTGGAAGGATACAGTGATGCTAATTGGATTGCAGATTCTGAGGAATCAAAATCAACTAGCGGTGGAAGTTTGTGGTGTATAAATAGAGAAAATTGAGAACAAAGGGCGTGCCTTTGGGTACTTGGAGTTTTTGCGCGCGATTGGGAGGGATCTATACCCGCCCGCACATGTGTGCATGCGCGCCGCCGCTGGCGGTGGCGGCGGCGGCCGGCGGCCGGTGCCGGTGCCGGGCCGGGCTCGGGTCCGGGTCCGGGTCCGGGTTCAGGTTCATACCCTGCCTGGTTCTTTTTTTGAATCAGATCTCAAGGGTATGGGCCGCTCCGCTACCCGAACCAGACCCGCTCCGAGACCCGACCCGCTATCCGGATCCAAAGCTCCAGTTGGACAGCCAACGGTCGCAACTGTTGGACAGCCAACAGGTGCAACTGTTGGGTCGAACCGTTGCAACGGTTCAGACCGAACCGTTGCAACCTTTCGTTGGGTTCGAACCTGTTGGCCCCTCCTGGAGCGCTATATAAAGCGCTCCCATCTCTCAATTGAAAGACACCAACAACGAAATCTCTCTCTTTGAGTTCTGATCTGCCTGAAGTGAAATTCGGAGTTCTGAACTGGGCTTCCAGCGTGAAGTAGGAAAGCGACTTCCAAAGAAGATTCTGCGAAATTTGTTCTGAAAGAGGAATCAGAAAATTCAACAGATTCTGTTATAGAATTGTTGTCTGAATCTGGTACCTCTGAAGAAAAATATTCTTCAACCTTCCTTCGTCCTCAACAGTGGGTGCTTCTCTAAAGTAAAGGCAAATATTCATTCGAAATTTGTCCTTGTACCGCTGCTTCAACGATCCTGTGGAAGGTACTGGTTGACTACGGTTCGACCGTACGGTGATTTGGTAGTGCTATCCAAATACCGTGAAGGAGTATTGTATCTTGGGAGACCAGCGTCCATTATCCCGTTAGCACCGGTGCGGGAGACGTAATTGTCTTAAGGAGATTCGCTCTAAGCGTACCTCACTCCAAAATACTGTATAAGTAGATTAAGTCCTTTATACAGGGGATATACTTTACAGTATATCGAGACTGATTTAGATCCAGTCTAATTGGTGTTTAACCAAGGAAGAAAATTGTAACGCCCTGATCCGGCGGGTACGGAGACGTTACTGCGATGTATATACGCAGGTCAGAAATACCCTCACGTATATACGCTAAGCATCAGTACAGGTAAGAATCAGAGTATGGAAGCACGTGGTGCATTATACATTCCAACACATGAGTACAGTTACAAAGTTATCACCAGATGTGATAATATTACAAGAATATTACATCACCATCATGGCGCAAATGCGAGAATACAAGAATGTACAAGTATGAACGGTACAAATAGAGGCTCAGAGTCAAAACAGGAAAACTCTAGAGCCAAACAAGGGGGCCTGGAAGAATGGGGCTCTGGACGATCTGCTGGAGATCCACGCTACCGCTGCGCCACTCTAATCAGCAACTGGGAGAATCCACATGCTCCAAGCTTCAAAACCTGGACATGAGGATCCAGAGGAGTCAGAACTTCCCGAGCGAGTGGTGATGCGAAAGCCAGATGGCGAGTATGGATAAGCACATGTGTAACGATAAATCTGGATCATGAACATGAAAACTGTGTCGTAGGCACAAGCATATAAGAGCAAGTAGATATACAGCAAATGATATCAAGTAGGGAAGACTCATAGTATGATCAGCTAAGAGCAGGGGGCAAGTAAAAGGCAGGATATGAACAAGTATAATATAATAATCATAAAACTGGAAATCTGAAGTAAAATCCGATACAAGCAAACATGGCAAGGCATACTACAGATTCATAGCTGGCATCTTTTATTATTATTATTACTCGTCTTACCCCGATGTCTAGATATGTGAACTAGCGTCCCAGCACACATATATCCACATCTGAGTAAAGCAAGATTGTTATTGGAAACCAACGGGGGTATCAACGAACAATGTTTACAGTGGGTCCCGTACATACCCGGGACCACGGCCCAGGATTGTTCCGTTGCTTGGTGGACGGAACCTACCGCAAGGCGATCAGGAGGGTCTTATAGAATGCCCTTATCAAGATGGTACCAAGAAGGAGGGAGCCAGCACTCCCCTCGGTCGCCTAGAGGCCCACAGGTCAGACCGGAAGTTTTAGTTGCACAACATGCCTAGTACCACTGTAAACACGAACATATATTGATAGCCGCAAGTTCCCCCGACCCGATGCAAGTTGTTCCTTTTTATGATTTATTATGTAATTGTCAATTTACGGGAATAGCAGGTGCAAGACATGATCAGGAGTTCAGGAGTACATGAGTACTATAAATCCAGGTCACTGTATATATATATAATACAGGATAACAAGTACAAGATTCAAGTCACTGCATGTAATGCAGGATAACAAGTATAGTATTCCCATAAATGTGATAATCACAGGTCAAGTATTAATATTTCAAGAGGCAAGTGATAAGTCATGTCATAATAAGAAGCAAGTGTTAAGTAACAAGTCGGGTGTCAGTGATGACACAACAGTTGACAAGTGATATAGACGGCGTCAGGTATTAGCATGAAGATGATAAGTGTCAAGTAAAAGCATGTCAAGTATTAATATATCAAGTGTGTACTTTGTCAAGCGATAGAATAATAGTTGAACACAATCAAAGAAAGTGTTAGTTCCAAACAGCATAAATCATGAATAATACAAGTAGACCAGATGAAATGGGAAAGCCAAGAGGAAAGCGAGAACACTTGCCTAAATCCTTGAAAAACACGGTGAAATCCCTGATCTCCGGAATCTAGGAAATCAACGCGTCAACGCGTTAGAAGGAAAGTGATAGAGAAAGGAGGAAATCAAGAGAGAGAAAGAGAAAGAGAAAGAGGAGAGAGAAAGTGAGAGCTAGGGAGAGAAGTCCATGGAGAGAGAGGGAGAGTACATGGAGAGAGAGAGTATGTACAGGGGGACACGGTTTGAGAGTGAGACGCAGGGGTCGTAGACGCGGGAGTCGCGTCGCGCAGAGTTCCACAAACGCGGGGTTCAAGACCCGCGTTCAAGTGAGGACACGAGGAGAACGCGGACGCGGACCTGGGTTCCGCGTTGCGTTAACACGAGAAGAACACAGACGCGGCATGAGCTTCGCGTCGTGTTGACACGAGAAGGACATAGACGCGGGCATGGGCCCCGCGTTGCATCGATACAGGAACGCGAAGGCCGCGTTATACAAATGTCAAGAACGCGAAGATTCGCTTTAAGGAATTGCCTAGACGCGGGGGGTGAGATCCGCGTCAGCAATTTAACAACAGGGAAAACAGAGAGATAGGAAAATAAGGGGAGACACAGGAAAAAGTGTGAGACGCAGGTTGACAGAAAGAGAGAGACGCAGGTGGGGAGAAAAACAAAGAAGAGAAGGAAAAGAAAAGGAAAAGAAAGGAAAGAAAGAAAGAAGGAAAAGAAAGAAGGAAGGAAGGAAAGAATGAAAAGGGAAAGTGAGGATGGCCGGCGGTCACCGGCGGCGGCCGGAGATGGCCAGAAGTGGCCGGAGATGGCCGGAATCCGGTAACCAAGCCCAAGCCAAAGAGGGGTGCAAGTCTAGTGAAAAAAGAAAGATTGGAGTTTTGCAAAAATGATTTCGGAGAGCGAAGTAATAGCTCGTTGGAAAGAGCACGACGAGGGGAGGAACATGGCATGGTCGTTGGTGGCCAAGGTGGAGTATATGGTGGTGGAGATGGTGGAGAAGGTGGTGGTGGAAATGGGTTGTTTGGTGGAAAGAGAGGAAGAAGAAGATGGTGGAAGTGGTGTTGTGGTTGTTGTTGTTGTTGGAATGGAGGAGGAGATGGAGGAGAAAAGGGTGGAGTAGTTGGTGGAGAAAATGAAGGGATAAATGGTGGAGAATGGGTGGCCAAAGACAAGCCCATGGCTGCCATTTTCGTGGCCTGCTCTCTGTTGGAAGAAAGAAGGAGGAGGAAATAATAATGAAGGAGAGAGAAAGGAGGAGGGGGGTATATATATATGGGGAATAATAATTACAAGTTGACTTTGGAATTCCTTATAGAATGAAACCTGCGTCTCTAGCCAATTTAACTTGCTGCGTCCCCAACAAGCAAATCCGCGTCTAGGCAAAAAGCCAGACGCGGAAATAAAAGCTGCGTCCGGGGGAAAAACGCGAGATTTGCTTTTTAACAGAAAGGACAAAAAGCATGTTTCAGAATTGATCTTGCAGGACAAGCTTTAAATGCAGTATGGAGAGGATCTCTGCATTAAATGTGGGTTGGTAAAACTCGCGTCTAGCGAGGAGAGAGAAAATGAAAAAATAGAATATCTGGATAATATTCCGGTATCTGGGAAAAACACCGAAAACTCCAGAAAAGTCCAAAAAATAAAGTAGCTTGAAAAGCCTCTCAAAAATTCTCAAAAATAATAAATATTATATAAAGATTTTTGGTGAAATCGATTTTCAGAAATTCAATCCCATTTTCGAAATAAAAATCTTGAAGTCAACCATTGACACTGGTCTACACCGGGTCGGCCAGATTTTGATAAAATCTGAAAAATCTCAGAAAATGCCTGAAAGGAGAAAATATAATTCTAAGAAGAAATATGAAAGCAGAATTCAGAAATTTGATTCCAGTTGTAAACTAAAATTCCTGGAATCAACCAGTGGCACCGGCCGCCACCAAATCCAGTGGAATTTCGATAAATTTAGAAAATTCTCAGAAAAAGTATTTAGATAGAAAATATGATTTTAAGAAGTTACAGGAAAGCCATTTTTAGAAATTCAACTCCGTTTGTAAATTAAAAATCCGAGAATCGGTCAGCGGCACTGGTCGACACCGGTTTTGAAGATTTACAACTTAATTCAGGAAATTTTTAGAAAATCATGAAAAGTCTAGAATATTGAAAAATGATATTTGAAACTGAAATTGGTCAAGTCAGAATAGTAGAAAGACCGAAACGAGCTATACTCTAGGATCGGGCTCCCGGTTCAAAGTAGGGCTGACACCGAGTTCACGAATCCAGATCCAAGGCAAAACGATCACATAAATAGTTCATAATACAAAACAGATACTGAAACCAAATCAAAAAATACGATCAAAAATACAAATTCGCAACTAAGTACGTATTCCGGAGCGGGGTGTTACACTCCATCCACCTTATAAAAAATTGCGTCCTCGCAATTTCGATAAGGGGAAGATGGACACAGAAAAGATAGGAATGAGGATCATGCCAATCAAGATATGAATAACTATGAGCTGTTCTCCCCAAATCGACTGAACGGTAAACTCAGGACTGAGACATCTCTACCTTTCTTCCGTATATATACCTCCTCTGACGGTGCCATAATAATACTGATCTGATGACCGCTTATAAAAGAACACTATCAGAACTTCAAAATACTAACCCATTCTGAATAATATAAAGGAAGCTGGCTTGGTGAGATAATCAATAATACTTTAATCAGACTGTGAACCAAAGCTGATGAAATCCATAGAAATCCGTAGTGCTAAAATCCATAAATATAAAATCCTGCATGGCATGATGTTGTCCTTGATAAAGAGTCTGCAGTAGAATTACTAATGTGCCACATACATATTAATCCCCAGGGAATAAACCAGAATACCCAAGATAAAGAAAACCTTGATAATGCTGAGTATAAATCAAGAAGACCAATAATTAAGAATTTCTGCATACTGTGCGTTGCTAACTTTGAAAGACATAATCAAGAATATAGAATAACCCGACTGCAGATGAACATGTAGAAGATATCTGAGCAATGCAAGATTGGTTGAATGGATCATTGACAGGGATCATGGCGATGGCTCAGATACAGCGATAAAACCATGTTCAGCGGATCCATGAAAGCACGCTAGGCAGAAGAAATCCGAGAAACGGGCTAGAGTGCTAAGCACTAAAGGAACTAGCCACGGGCAAAGCAAGCCTAGGTGAAGCTATCGCGGAACACAGCTCAGATGTTAAGCATTAGGGTGCGGCGAAGCTAACGCTCTACGAGGCTCGCATATGGCGAAGCTCTCACGGCGAAGCCAGCGCGTAACACAACGCTAAATGCTAAGTACCAGGGTGCAGCGAAGCTCACACCCGATTAGGTTCACGGGTGACTAGAACACGACCCTCACTTGGCGAGGCTAGCGGAGTCTATGGTCCACCAAATCAATAAAAACTGCCAGAAGTCCTGATTCTGAAATACTGTTGTATACTAACACTCCTCATGTAATGATACAGTCTATCTGATTATAAAAGCGATGACTAGTCCACTTGATGTACTGGTCTCCCATGATGTATCCATAAATACAAGAATATAATGCGAGGCCGAAGATCTGTCCAATATAAGACAATGTGATGTACGAGAGTCGAGGAATGCCAGAACATAAGGAGAACGAACCACATCTGCCCTGCTGTTACCTCACTAGTCTATACATATCTTAAGTTGGCATAAGGATTACGAAAATCAGAATAGTAAAAATAGAAGAGATAGGAATCATGAAATAGGGAGGTAGACACGGACGGACTAAGATTGGTGAGGATAGTGCAATGAGAAAGATATGATATAGAGAATTTACCAACTCCCGGACATGCTAAAATAGGGACAATGGTTACGGTCAGTACTTTTAGGGTTCCTTTTAAGATATTGAGCATCCTTTTCTGTTCTCACTCCATCAGTATCTTGACTTCCTCTTCAGTCAAATTATATGTTTGCCTCCTTCTACCTTGTGCCCTAGCTCTTGGTCTCTTTTGTACCTGGCTTATGCTTGATGTTGGAGGATGAAGCGAGATCATTCCGCCAATAGGTCCCTGATTCCCTTACAATGGTGATATTGGATGAGTTGATCTGATCTGTGCGACGTTCTCTGTCTCCTTGAACAGACAGTCACTTTTTAACTAATCTCCGGACCCATATACGACATAATTCATAATCTTTCTGGCGGTTGCGTTGTAGGTGTCCGGCTTCAGACAATACCCACATGTCGTATGTTGAGGGCAAGGTTGGAGGGATGGCTTAGCTAGTGGGACATCCAGAGGCTTGTCTAAGTCTTCAACCTCCATCAACTGAGAGGGTCTCTTCACCAACTTCATCTGCATCTCATCTTGATCTTCCTTCTCCGGGTCCATTCTACCTCCCAGATGATGACAAAAAAACTTGAGAAAACTTCTTGGGCTGCTTGAGAATAAGAGACATCTTGATCCTCATCTTCATTTCTCACTAAAATATTACTTGCTCGGCTCTCCTTGTCAGCCACCATGTAAAATACCGACCGACTATGCCTTAGAAATCTTGCAGTGTACTTATTTACAATTCAATCTTCTTACTGCAATTTGATAAATCATCCTTTCATTTCTTTCTGAGCGATTACAGAGAAGAATCGTCTCATAGAAATCCTTCGAGAACTGGTCCTGTAACACGCCGCTCCCGGAATACGTACTTAGCTGCGTATTCAGATTTTTTGATCGTATTTTTCGATTTACTTCCTATATTTGTTTTGTATTATGAATTATTTATATGATGTTTTGTCTTGGATCCGGATTCACGGACTCGGAGTCAGCCTTAGTCTGAACCGGGAACCTGATCCTAGTGTATTACTCGATTTGGTCATTCCGGTATTCAGATTTGACCGATTTCAGTATCAAACATCATTTTCTAATATTTTAGATTTTCTATGATTTTCTTAAATTTTCCTGAATTAAGTTGTAAATCTTCAAAACCGGTGTCGACCAGTGCCACTGACCGATTACCGGATTTTTAATTTACATACGAAGTTAAATTTCTAAAAACTGCTTTTCTGTAACTTCTTAAAATTACATTTTCTATCTAAATACTTTTTTTGGGATTTTTCTGATTTTATCAAAACCCGGCCGACCCGGTATAAACCGATATTAACGGTTGACTTCAAGATTTTATTTTGAAAATGGGATCGAATTTCTGAAAACTAATTTCACCAAAAATCTTTATATAATATTTATTATTTTTGAGAATTTTGGGAGGCTTTCCAAGCTACTTTATTTTTTGGACTTTTCCGGAGTTTTCGGTGTTTTCCCAGATACCGGAATAGTACCCAGATATTTTTTCACTTTTCTCTCTCCTCGCTAGACGCGAGTTTCACCAACTTAGGATTCTGCATTTAATGCAGAGATCCTCTTCATGCTGCATTTAATGCACTGCTAATCAATTCCAATCAAGTCATTATGACTTTTGTCCTTTGTTAAACGCAAAACTCGCGTTTATCCTCCTGGACGCGGATTTTTCCCCGCGTCCAGTTCATTTGGCCAGACGCAGGTTTCTATTATATGGGGACGCAGCTTCTTTGCTATGGAACGCAAGTTTCATTAAATGATGAGAATGGCAATCTTATTATAATGTTTTTCCCCTCCTTATAAAAACCACCCCACATTCTTCTCTCTCTTTCATGATTACTTCTTCTTCTCCCTTGTTTCCTGAGAACGAAAACCAACAGCCAAAGAGCCTCTTGCTCTCTCCTATTGGCCAACCATTCTCCACCTTCTCCACCTCCATTTTCACCACCAACACCACCACCTCTTTCTCTCCATCTCCTCCACCATTCCAACAACAAAAACACCAACTCCAACCACCAATATCACCTTCTTCTTCCTCTCTTTCCACCAAACAACCCATTACCTCCATTAACTTCTCCACCATTTCTACCACCACCTACACCTCCTTGGCCACCACGAATCACGCCATCTTCCTCTCCTCGTCGTGCTCTTTCCGACGAGCTATTGCTTCGCTCTCCGAAGCCTCGTTTCCAAAACTCTAACTTTTCATTTTATACTACACTTGCACCCCCATGGTTGCTTGGGCTTGGGCTTGAGCTATCGGATTCCGGCCACCTCCGGCCAACTCCGGCCGTCGCCGGTGACCGCCGGCCATGGCCGGCTACCACCCCATCATCTTCTCAAGGGCCGGCCACCTCCATTGGATTGGGGCCGAGCTCTTCTTCGTCGGTAACATCTCCGATGATTATTCCGGTAATCGTTCACGATTATTCCGGTAATCATTACGGTGACGATTACAACGACAACAACTAACATCACCATCACCTCTACTATTTTCCACCACCATCTTCACTTCCACCATCACTTCCACCATCACTTTCACCATCACAACATCACCTTCATCATCACCTCCTTTTACATTACTCCACCAAAATCCATCTTCTTCACCAAAGAAACACCACCACCCCGAAATCACCTTTCCCTTCCTCTCTTCCTCTCTGTTGATTGCTGACGCGGATCTCACCCCCGCGTTCAAGCAACTCTTTAACGCGATCCACGCATTCCTGTATCAACGCGACGCGGAGTTCATGCTCGCGTCCGCGTTCTCCTCGTATCCTGACTTGAACGCGGGTCTCGAACCCTGCGTTTGTGGGCATTTATGCAACGCGAACCCCGCGTCTACGACCCCGCGTCTCACTTTCAAACCCGCGCCCCCCTGTACAGACTCTCTTTCCCTGTACACTCTCTCTCCATGGACTTCTCTCCCTAGCTCTCACTTTCTCTCTCCTCTCTCTCGTTCTCTTTCTCTCTTGATTTTCTCCTCTCTCTATCACTTCCTCTCTAACGCACTAACGCGTTGATTACCTGAATTCCGGAGATCGGGGATTTCACTGTCTTCTAAAGACTTAGGCGAGTGTCCTCGCTCTCGCCTCCATTTGGGTTTCCCCGCTTCGTCGGGTCGACATGTATTTTATTCCATGTTTTCATGTATTATGTATTGGGCTGAGTCCCTGTATTTGTGTATGGCCGAGTGCCAATGACTGGACCCTTCAGCCTCCGGTCTCTCACTATCTCGAAAGAGACGTGATTGGGACCGTCAGGTTTCTCTGGACCCTTCAGCCTCTGGTCTCTCACCATCTCGAAAGGGAAGTGATTGGGACCGTCAGGTCTCTCAGCTCCGCCTGGTTATCATGATCAGCGTTCAGCGCTTTTGTAACGCCCCGTTCCTAAAGATACGGAGACGTTATGGCAACGTACATACGCGAGGTGAAAACACGCTCACGCGTACGTTAAGCCTCAGTACAGTACATAACCTCCATATAGACATGGATCCCAGCATGAAATAAGTACAAGAATACCTGCAGAAATAGGTCAGCGATCATAATAGATATGAAAAATAGGGGCAATTAAGATAACAGAAATAAATGCCCAGGATACCTATGAATAGGCCAGATGAGGAATCTCCTATGTCACGCCAAGGCACTCTCTGCTACTCCGAGAACTTGGATCTCCAATCTGGGCACGCAAACCCAGGGTCGTCAGAAAGCGACCTAGTGAGTGGTAAAATGAAGGAGGCAGTAATATATATACATAATAATACAAGCACGATTCTAATATATAATACATGATGTGGTACAAGTGATATTATATCATAAGCATATAGGAAGCAGTGGAAATATATAAACATGTCATCTTTTGGTACCATCACTACCTAGCCGGTTATCAACAGGTCATGATTCTAATCATATCGAGTTTATATAATAAATAATGTTATTTAGCGGTGAAGTAAAAGCAGTGAACATGGTAGTGATGTAAATGAACATGCAGGTAGGCATATGCAATATGAACATGTTACTGTGTTGTGTCTAAATAGCATATAAGCAATGCAAAGCAGAATATATGTGATGCAAGGTGTACATGTGCATGAGTAGTATGCCACCATAGGTATCAGGTAGTGTAGCAAAGTCTACAGGTAACATGATAGCGGATACAATAACATGAACAGGAACAGTAACAGGTAAGCAAGATCACAGTGAACATGAAAGCAGACAAAATAACAGGAACAGTAACAAGTTAGTATACATGTATCAGGTAAGTCATGTGATTGACACAATAATAGAAATCAGTACCACCTGATATTTTAATCAATCTCTTCCAGTGTCCCATACCACTGGCAGTTCATACTGGAGCCCGCACTCCAGTCGAACCCATCCGGACATGGCCTACGGGTACCATTATCCAGACGAGAGAGTGACCAAATAACAAGTGTTCCCAACGTCACTATTGTGTATACTGATTTTATTATGTTAACTGGAAACTCATGGTCGAGGAGTTCTTATCGGGTGGATGTATCCCGTGCATACCCGGGATCACGGCCTTAAACAGACCCCTGGCTGCTGAGACCAGGGCCAGCCCGCTAAGGCTGTAACATGTAACGGGAACTCAATGAGCTAAAACAATAACGGGAAACGGGAGCTCATGAGTAATAACAGACGGTAGCCAGCACTACCCCGTCCCCTGCAGTGGGACAACAATATGGATCCAGTACATCACCCGATAAGATCTAATCAACCGTCAAGTCTCCCCCATACCCAAGTTATCATTATTATCTGATATGTCAAGTATACAATGTGACAAGAACGACTACTGTACATGATACGGGTAACATGATAACTGGACCAGAGCTCTGTTGATAGCGTAGAACAATATAACGGGAAACGGGAACAATATAACGGGAACAATATAACGGGAAACGGGAACAATAGATGTGGGATTCCACATATCGCGTATCAACAGCTCTCATGTCCAGTAACGGGAATATCCATATCAGTAACAGGACACAATCATATAACATGAATACGGGAACATGGAACAATAATACATGTACTATGAACAGGGATCCATAGAGAAAGCATACATGCACGTGCAACAGTGATATGCAGAGAATCTATATAATGATGATCACAATATATGTGATAACGGTAGTCTGTAAAGTAGTGCATATGAGTAACTGATGTGACGTGTCATAGTATCGGTGCAACATGTATAAGTAATACCTATGGGTAGTGTCTAATATCATGTACAGTGAACTATCGTATCAGTGTAAGGATGATAACAATAATATGACATGCGGTACTTATCCTTGTACTAGTGGAACATAAATGTGTGGCCATAATCCATGTAACAGTACATGTAATAATGGTAGTCCGTGTATCATATAATATCATGTCCTGTGAATTATAGTGACAGTATCTAGCATGCATGTCTAGTGACAGTGTTGTGTCATAGCGTATCCGTGGAACCGTATGCAGGTAACGTTACTGTGATACGATACATGACATGATAGTGTCCACACATATGGTGACATAGTGTGCCGGATGTCAGTGGTCCATGAACATGACCTAATAGGTATCCAGTGTTACACTCTACGTCTATTACGTATCCGACATATTTAAGTACAGTGTTTATTACAATGTTTTCATATGGTGTACCAATTAAGATTTCCCGGTAATTAATAAAGCAATAAAGTTCAATTAATAGACTAAAAAGATAATTTATAAATAAAAACACTCACAAACTGGCCATAGGACTGTAGCTCTCTTCCCCACGATCGCAACGGATCCAGAATTGTCCAAATCGGAGTCCGGATGCTCCCGATATCGCCCGAACGCTAGAATTAATCAAAATGGGTTAAATATGCAAATAAAAAGAATTCAAATGCAATTAAGAAATTGACTCAGGGGGTTTTCTATAATTTTACCTTTAATGGGTTTCGGATGCGGAGTTGGTGAGCTAACGGGTCGGGTTTCGATCCAAACCCAAACCCGGCACTTAAACCAAATGGATATTGAGTCAATATGGGTTAATGGGTTTTAACCCAACCCAATAGGGCTTAATGGGTTCGGGTTACACCCGAACCCATTTCTTCCCCAAAAGCAGCAGCAGCGGCAGCATTTGCTGCCGCTGTTGGGGTGCAGTGGCCGGCCAGCTTTGCTGGCCGGTGACCCGCGGCAGCCCGCCGCCGGTGACCGGCCGGCGGCGGCTAACGACGGCCCGCCGGCGGCGAATTAGACTGAGAGGGAGATGGAGAGTGAGTGAGAGAGAAAAAGAGAGAAAGAGAGGGGAAGGTGGCGCCGGCCAGTCTGGCGCGGCGGCGGCGGTCGACCACCGGCCACGTGGCCGGTGGCGGGGGCGGAGCCCGGTGGCGCGCCGGCCACCGGGGGGCGCCGGCGGCAAGGCCGGAGGCCATGAACAGAGAGAAAGAGGGTGAAAGAGAGTGTTTGAGGGAGAAAGAATTAGAGAGAGAGATAGAGAGAGAGAAAGTTTTGGAGAGAGAGGGAGTTTGAGAGAGAGAATCCATGGGAGGAGAGAGAGGGAAGGGGGTTTAATTAAGGAGAGAGAGAAGGCGGTGGCGTGCTCTGGAAGGGAGTGGAAGAAAGGAGAAGAAAGTGGAAGAAAGGAGAAGAAAAGAAAAGAATTAAAAAGATTAATAAAAATAGTATTTTATTAATAGTATATTGGCCCAAAATTGGACCAGCTCCGAACGGTGCCCAAAAATTACAGAAAATAGAGAATAATATGCTGAGACGTAATATGAAAACGGTTTATAAAAACTCGATCCGGTTTGCAAATTAAAAATCCCGGAGTGTCTCGCCGATACGGGCGACACCGGTTTGGCCCGATTTTCGATAAATTCAGAAAAATCCCCAAAAATACCTTAAGGTAGATAAGACTATTCTAAGACACATGGTGAAAGAGGATTCTCAAATTTGACTCCGTTTGTGAAATAAAAATCGGAAGGCCGGTTATCGGTATCGGTCGACACCGACAACGGAGATTTTTCAAAATAATCCAGAAAATTCCAGAAAATCCTAAAAAATCTAAAATATTAGAAAATGATTTTTGAAACTAAAATCAGCTCAATCGGACTACCACAGAGGTCAAATCAATTTTTGTACGTCGTATCGCATACCGATACGGTAATACGTATACCGGGGATCAGGGGGTTACAGCTTTACCACTAGATTCGTCTAGGCGAGATGCTGTCGGAATTTCTACTCGCACCTTAAGCCGAGTTGTCCCGGTAATCTTGCCAGACGCTCCAGTGTTAAATACTGTTTCCTGTCTGTACACTCTAACTTGCTGTAACGCCCCGATCCGGCGGGTACGGAGACGTTACTGCGACGTATATACGCAGGTCAGAAATACCCTCACGTATATACGCTAAGCATCAGTACAGACAAGAATCAAAGTACGGAAACACGTGGCAATATACATTCCAACATAAGGATTACAAAGTTATCACAGAGCGTGATATATTGGTACATGTACATTATATCACAACCAAGTACAAAAGTGAAATTACAATTTGTACAGCAAAAGGTGCTCACGGGCTGAAGAAGAAGATCCCCGAGCTAGCAGGAAGGATCAGGAACAGAAGGAGGTAGGACAAGTCAGCCTGCTCCGAGAGATAGGCTTGGTCTTCAGTGGAGGGCTCCTCTTCAATCCAAGCTTCAGAACCTGAACATGTAAGTTCAGGGGAGTCAGAAACTCCCTAACGAATATGTAGGTGAAAGCCAACTGTCATGTAAAGATAAGTACATGCATGTGTTGATATGATCAAAACAATATTAAGCATCAAGAACTGTGTCAAGAGTACATGTACAGTAAGCAATAAAATGGAGGCATAAAATGAAAGTGATAAGGCCTGAATAAATCTATTACTGCCATTTTCAATATTATACTTATTACTCGTTCTACCCGTATGTCTAGGTATGTGTAATAGCGTCCCAGTACACATACATCCACATATGAGTAAATCGAGGCTGTTATTGGAAACCAACGGGGGTATCAACGAACAATGTTCACAGTGGGTCCCGTACATGCCCGGGACCACGGTCTAGGACGTTCCATTGCTGGTGCATGAAACCGGCCGCAAGGCCTACAGGAGGGTCTTATAGAATGCCCTTATCAAGATGGTACCAAGAAGGAGGGAGCCAGCACTCCCCTCAGTCGCCTGGAGGCCCACAGGTCAGACTGGAAATTTTAGTTGCACAACATGCCTAGTGCCACTGTAAACACGAACATATATTGATAGCCGCAAGTTTCCCCCGACCCGATGCAAGTTATTCCTTTTTATGATTTATTATTTAATTATCAATTTACGGGTAAGCAAACGCATGACAAGATCAGGAGTCCAAAAGTACATGAGTATTGCCATTTCCAGTTACTGTATATAATACAGGGTGGCAAGTACAAGATTCCCGAAAATATGACAATCTAAAATCAGGTATCAATATGTTATTGCGGGGCAAGTATCAAGTTGTAGCATGATGCGTGTAAGTGTGCCGGAAAAATAATGTAATATTAGTCAATCATGACAAAGCATGAAAATCTGAAGGATGGCGAGAACACTCGCCTAAAACTTTAAGAAATACACTGGGAAATTCCAAGCTCCGGAGTCCAAGTAACCTATTTTATATATATAAAAAGAGAGGAGGAGAAGGATGAATCAGAAAAAGTGAGAACGAAGACGCAGGGGTCGTAGACGCGGGGATTGCGTCGCGTTGATGCCACAAACGCGGGTCTGAGACCCGCGTGTTAGCAAGAATGCGGGGAGAACGTAGACGCGAGCGTAACTCCGCGTCGCGTTGATAAAAGAACGCGAGGATTGCGTTGAACAGTTAATCAGACGCAAGGAGTAAAATCCGCGTCTAGTGACTAACAAGAGTGAATAGTTAATCGGACGCAAGGAGTAAAATCCGCGTCTAGTGATTAACAAGAGAAGGTGAGTGACAGTGAAAGTGAGAGACGCAGGAAAGAGAGAGGAGGAAACGCAGGAAAGGGAGAGGGGGAAAACGCAGGTTTTTAGAAAAGAAAAGAAAGGAAAAGAAAGTGGAAGAAGAAAAAAAAAGAAAGGAGGAAGGAATGAAAGATTTGCAAGGGAAAGAAAGAGAGAAAGAAAGAAGAGAAGGGGGAGGTATGACGATTGTGTCTTGGCCGGTGTTCGCCGGCGGCGACCGGAGTTGGCCGGAGTTGGGTGGCAAAGTCCCAAAAGAGGAGGTTGATGGTGGTGCAAGTCTAGTACAATATGAATTTTCGGAGTTTTGCAAACGGTGTTTCGGAGGGCGAACCTATAGTTCGTTGGAAAGAGGATGACGAGGAGAAGAAGGTGGTGTGTTTGGTGGTGGCTAAGGTGTAGGCGGTGGTGGAGAAGGTGGCGAAGTTGGTGGAGAAGATGGGTTCCCTTGATGTTTCTTGGTGAAAAGAGGTTGAAGAAGGTGGTGTAGTTGTTGGAAATGGAGGAGGAGATGGAGGGGAGAACGATGGAGGAAATGATGGTGAAGTTAGTGGAGGAGATGGAGATGGTGGGTGGTGGTGATGGCCGGCCAAAGGGAAGCTTGGTTGGCTGTTTTATGGCTGCGTTTGCTGTTGGAGTTGGCTGGAAACTGAAGGGGGAAAGAGAATAATCAAAGAGAGAGAAGGTGGGAGTGCATGTGCATATATATATAAATGTAAAGTTATTCTTACCATTTTGCCCTCCATCCAAATTAAAGGAAACGCAAGAATGGAGACTTGCGTCTCCATTCAATTAAAGTCTGCGTTTGGGCTATTAGAGCTGAACGCGGAATTGCTGCTGCGCCCAAAAAGGAGAAAATACAGATCGCGTTAAAGAAAAGACAAAAAGGTATGGGTGATTAGAACTGGGTTGATCTCTTTTGAAGGACAAGACATTAAATGCGGAATGGAGAGAGTCTCCGCATTAATTACTGAGTTCAGAGTTGGTGGATCTCGCGTTAGGCAAGGACAGAGAAAGAAAATAAAATAAAATATCCAGACAGAATTCCGGTATCTGGGAAAACACCGAAAACTCAGAAAAAGCCCGAAAAATGAAGTATCTTGAAAAGCTCCCAAAAAATTCTCAAAAATAATAAATATTATTTTAAGATTTTTAGTGAAATCGGTTTTCAGAAATTCAATTTCATTTTCAAAATAAAAATCCTGGAATCCACTATGAACGGTGTCTACACCGGGTAGGCCGGATTTTTTGATAAAATCTGAAAAATCCCAGAAAATGCCTGAAGGAAGAAAATATAATTTTAAGAAGGAATGTGAAAGCGGAATCTAGAAATTTGATTCCAATTGTGAATTAAAATTCCTGGAATCAACCAGTGATGCTGGCCGACACCAAATCCAGTGAAATTTTGATAAATTCTAAAAATTCTAAAAAAATTCATTTAGATAGAAAACATGATTTTAAGAAATACTGTGATAGCCGTTTTAATATTTTTAACTCCATTTGTAAATTAAAAATCTGAAAGTCGGTCAGCGACACTGGTCGACACCGGTTTTGAAGATTTACAATTAAATTCTGAAAAATTCCAGAAAATCATGAAAAATCTAGAATATTAAAAAATAATATTTGAAACTGAAATCGGTCAAATCTGAATACCAAAAAGGTCAAATCATGCAGCACTGCTATATGAGTAAGAATTCAAATAACCGAAAATAAAATAAAATAAAATAAAATAATAATAATAAAAATACGCTCCAAAAATCAGGATACATAACTGGGTACGTATACTGAGGATGGGGTGTTACACTTGCTCAGCTCCGCTTGATTGTGCTCAGCTACTATTCTATCACATGCCATGCTTTTACCTGATATGTTAACACATGCCTTGCCATTACTTCATACCTGTCATTTACATATTACTATTTAATACCTGTTGCATTACCTGACACTTGATGTGTTATCACCTGACACCCGACATGCTATTACTTGACACTGACTCGTGTTATGCCACCTGTTATCTTCATGAACACTTGTCATTGGCGTGATAAAACCTGATACCTGTTATGATTAACTCTCTACCCATGATTATCATATTACGGGAATGTGGTACCAGATCTCTTGTTATGAACTCCAGTTATGCCTGTTATGTACTCCTGTTATGACCAGTTATGATCCTACTCATTCACGTAATCTGATAATTATGTTTAATAAGCCATAAAAAGGATAACTTGCACGGGGAATGGGAGGAAGTGATGGATGCCGGTATGATGCCTTGCTTATAGTAGTGGAATACCAGAACTGACCATTCGTGTTAGGGGGATTTAAGGCCCCCAGAAGATACGTGTTAGGGGGATTTAAGGCCCCCAAATGGCTGTGTCCCGGGCGGTCGGGAACTACTATAAGTATGAGCTATCAGTTCTTCATCAGCTTCAAGTAACAAACCTCGACTTGCTTATATATGGATGTATGTGTGTTGGGATGTACACCAGAACACATACCTAGATATATGGGTCAGACGAGTAATAATAATAAAAGATGCCTGTTATATGCTCAAGTTATGCCTGTTATGAACTCCCGTTATGCTTGTTATGATTCCTGTTATGCCTGTTATGTACTCCTATTATGACCGTTGTGTGATTTGCCACGAATGCTTTCATCGGGTTTTACATCGGATTTCCGGTTTTATGATTCTTATCATATTAGCTACTCATACTCTGTTTTGTTACCCATGTTCCATTCCATCAGTCTTCTGCTCCTATCTTATCATACCATGAGTACTTCCTGCTTGATATCACTTGTTATATATCTATCTGCCCATACATGCTTCTACTCACGACACATTTTTCAATGCATGATTATGATTCGGTTTTATCGATACACATGTGCTTATCTTTGCACGCCATCTGGCTTTTGCCTCAACACTCGCCTGGGGAGTTCTATCTGACTCCCCTGGATCCTCATGTCCAGGTCATGGAGCTTGGAGCGCGTGGATTCTCCCTGTTGCTGATCAGAGTGGCACAGCGGTAACGTGGATCTCCAGCAGACCGTCCAGAGCTCTATCCTTCCAGGCCCCCCTGTGTGCCTCTCGAGTTTCCCTTTTGTAAACTCGTGAGTGCCTATGTACTGTTCATACTTGTACATCTCTTTGTAATCTCGCAATTGCGCATATCAGTGATGTAATATTCATGTAATATTGGATCACCTCTGGTGATAACTTTATAATTGTACTCATATGTTGGAATGTATAATGTACCATTTGCTTCCGTACTCTGATTCTTGCCTGTACTGATGCTTAGCGTATATACGTGAGGGTATTTCTGACCTGCGTATATTCGTCGCAGTAACATCCCCGTACCCGCCGGGTCGGGGCGTTACAGGGTGGTATCAGAGCCTAGGCTCTCGCATCCTCAGTACGTCCAGATGGCAAATTAATGGTAAAGAAATTTGCAACTGGAATGCATGAGTCCTGGTTATACACTCCAACTACAAGTACAGAGTTATCTATTCATTCTTGATCATCCTTCCTTTGATTCCTAATCCCTTCCATCTTTACCCTGTTTTGGTTTTTCGAAGCCTTTATACCAACATAAGATATGGATATACTAGAGAGGTAGTGGCTAGTTCCGAATGAAGCTATGACATGATCTCTTTGGCCAACTCTATGAAGCTCGGTATTCTCAGGATTGATCCACGATTGGTTATCTTTCAGAAGTTGGTATTCGGATTTCTCTACGACTCTTATTTATTCTTGGCTATATCTTTCAGAGTGATCGATGCCTGGTCTTCGGAAGTCTTAATTATCGGTCTTCTTTATTTATGGTCAGTATTATTTGGCATCGTTTAAAGATTTATGCGGCAGGAAGTGCAGAAGATGTCTATATTCAGATTATTGTTCAGTCGACTTAGGAAGCCCTACCTGCAGTGATTCATATCTTGATTGATATAATTCCTGTCCTTGTCCCTCTTGTGTTCATCTTCCCCTTATCGAAATTGCGAGGACGCAATTTTTTGTAAGGTGGATGGAATGTAACACCCCGCTCCCGGAATACGTACTTAGTTGCGTATTCATATTTTTCGATCGTATTTTTCGATTTACTTCCTATATTTGTTTTGTATTATGAATTATTTATATGATCGTTTTGTCTTGGATCCGGATTCACGGACTCGGAGTCAGCCTTAGTCTGAACCGGGACCTGATCCTAGTGTATTACTCGATTTGGTCATTCCGGTATTCAGATTTGACCGATTTCAGTTTCAAACATCATTTTTTAATATTTTAGATTTTTTATGATTTATTGGAATTTTCCTGAATTAAGTTGTAAATCTTCAAAACCGGTGTCGACCAGTGCCACTGACCGATTCCCGGATTTTTAATTTACAAACGGAGTTGAATTTTTAAAAACGGCTTTTCTGTAATTTCTTAAAATCACATTTTCTATCTAAATACTTTTTCTGAGATTTTTTCTGATTTTATCAAAATCCGGCCGACCCGGTATAGACCGATATTAACGGTTGACTTCAGGATTTTTATTTTAGGGATCGAATTTCTAAAAACCGATTTCACCAAAAATCTTTATATAATATTTATTATTTTTGAAAATTTTTGGGAGGCTTTCCAAGCTACTTTATTTTTTGGACTTTTTCGGAGTTTTCGGTGTTTTCCCAAATACCGGAATAGTACCCAGATATTTTCCACTTTTCTCTCTCCTCGCTAGACGCGAGTTTCACCAACCCAGGATTCTGCATTTAATGCAGAGATCCTCTTCATGTTGCATTTAATGCACTGCTAATCAATTCCAATCAAGTCATTATGACTTTTGTCCTTTGTTAAACGCAAAACTCGCGTTTATCCTCCTGGACGCGAATTTTTCCCCGCGTCCAGTTCATTTGGCCAGACGCAGGTTTCTATTATATGGGGACGCAGCTTCTTTGCTATGGAACGCAAGTTTCATTAAACGATGAGAATGGCAATCTTATTATAATGTTTTCCCCCTCCTTATAAAACCACCCCACATTCTTCTCTCTTTCATGATTACTTCTTCTCCCTTGTTTCCTGAGAACGAAAACCAACAGCCAAAGAGCCTCTTGCTCTCTCCTATTGGCCAACCATTCTCCACCTTCTCCACCTCCATTTTAACCACCAACACCACCACCTCTTTCTTCTCCATCTCCTCCACCATTCCAACAACAAAAACACCAACTCCAACCACCAATATCACCTTCTTCTTCCTCTCTTTCCACCAAACAACCCATTACCTCCATTAACTTCTCCACCATTTCCACCACCACCTACACCTCCTTGGCCACCACGAATCACGCCATCTTCCTCTCCTCGTCGTGCTCTTTCCGACGAGCTATTGCTTCGCTCTCCGAAGCCTCGTTTCCAAAACTCCAACTTTTCATTTTTAACTACACTTGCACCCCCATGGTTGCTTGGGCTTGGGCTTGAGCTACCGGATTCCGGCCACCTCCGGCCAACTCCGACTGTCACCGGTGACCGCCGGCCATGGCCGGCTACCACCCCATCATCTTCTCAAGGGCCGGCCACCTCCATTGGATTAGGGCCGAGCTCTTCTTCGTCGGTAACATCTCCGATGATTATTCCGGTAATCGTTCACGATTATTCCGGTAATCATTACGGTGACGATTACAACGACAACAACTAACATCACCATCACCTCTACTATTTTCCACCACCATCTTCACTTCCACCATCACTTCCACCATCACTTTCACCATCACAACATCACCTTCATCATCACCTCCTTTTACATTACTCCACCAAAATCCATCTTCTTCACCAAAGAAACACCACCACCCCGAAATCACCTTTCCTTCCTCTCTTCCTCTCTGTTGATTGCTGACGCGGATCTCACCCCCGCGTTCAAGCAACTCTTTAACGCGATCCACGCGTTCCTGTATCAAGGCGACGCGGAGTTCATGCTCGCGTCCGCGTTCTCCTCGTATCCTGACTTGAACGCGGGTCTCGAACCCTGCGTTTGTGGGCATTTATGCAACGCGAACCCCGCGTCTGCGACCCCGCATCTCACTTTCAAACCCGCGTCCCCCTGTACAGACTCTCTTTCCCTGTACACTCTCTCTCCATGGACTTCTCTATAGCTCTCACTTTCTCTCTCCTCTCTCTCGTTCTCTTTCTCTCTCTTGATTTTCTCCTCTCTCTATCACTTCCTCTCTAACGCACTAACGCATTGATTACCTGGATTCCGGAGATCGGGGATTTCACTGTCTTCTAAAGACTTAGGCGAGTGTCCTCGCTCTCGCCTCCATTTGGGTTTCCCCGCTTCGTCGGGTCGACATGTATTTTATTCCATGTTTTCATGTATTATGTATTGGGCTGAGTCCCTGTATTTGTGTATGGCCGAGTGCCAATGACTGGACCCTTCAGCCTCCGGTCTCTCACTATCTCGAAAGAGACGTGATTGGGACCGTCAGGTTTCTCTGGACCCTTCAGCCTCCGGTCTCTCACCATCTCGAAAGGGAAGTGATTGGGACCGTCAGGTCTCTCAGCTCCGCCTGGTTATCATGATCAGCGTTCAGTGCTTTACCACTAGATTCGTCTAGGCGAGATGCTGCCGGAATTTCTACTCACGCCTTAAGCCGAGTTGTCCCGGTAACCTTGCCAGACGCTCCAGTGTTAAATACTGTTTGCTATCTGTACACTCCAGCTTGCTCAGCTCCGCTTGATTGTGCTCAGCTACTATTCTATCACATGCCATGCTTTTACCTGATATGTTAACACATGCCATGCCATTACTTCATACCTGTCATTTACATGTTACTATTTAATACCTGTTGCATTACCTGACACTTGATGTGTTATCACCTGACACCCGACATGCTACTACTTGACACTGACTCGTGTTATGCCACCTGTTATCTTCATGAACACTTGTCATTGGCGTGATAAAACCTGATACCTGTTATGATTAACTCTCTACCTATGATTATTATATTACGGGAATGTGGTACCAGATCTCTTGTTATGAACTCCAGTTATGCCTGTTATGTACTCCTGTTATGACCAGTTATGATCCTACTCATTCCCGTAATCTGATAATTATGTTTAATAAGCCATAAAAAGGATAACTTGCACGGGGAATGGGAGGAAGTGATGGATGCCGGTATGATGCCTTGCTTATAGTAGTGGAATATCAGAACTGACGATTCGTGTTTGGGGGATTTAAGGCCCCCAGAAGATGCGTGTTAGGGGGATTTAAGGCCCCCAAATGGCTGTGTCCCGGGCGGTCGGGAACTACTATAAGTATGAGCTATCAGTTCTTCATCAGCTTCCAGTAACAAACCTCGACTTGCTTATATATGGATGTATGTGTGTTGGGATGTACACCAGAACACATACCTAGATATATGGGTCAGACGAGTAATAATAATAAAAGATGCCTGTTATGTGCTCCAGTTATGCCTGTTATGAACTCCCGTTATGCTTGTTATGATTCCTGTTATGCCTGTTATGTCCTCCTATTATGACCGTTGTGTGATTTGCCACGAATGCTTTCATCGGGTTTTACATCGGATTTCCGGTTTTATGATTCTTATCATATTAGCTACTCATACTCTGTTTTGTTACCCATGTTCCATTCCATCAGTCTTTGCTCCTATCTTATCATACCATGAGTACTTCCTGCTTGATATCACTTGTTATATATCTATCTGCCCATACATGCTTCTACTCACGACACAGTTTTCAATGCATGATTATGATTCGGTTTTATCGATACACATGTGCTTATCTTTGCACGCCATCTGGCTTTTGCCTCAACACTCGCCTGGGGAGTTCTATCTGACTCCCCTGGATCCTCATGTCCAGGTCATGGAGCTTGGAGCGTGTGGATTCTCCCTGTTGCTGATCAGAGTGGCGCAGCGGTAACGTGGATCTCCAGCAGACCGTCCAGAGCTCTATCCTTCCAGGCCCCCCTGTGTGCCTCTCAAGTTTCCCTTTTGTAAACTCGTGAGTGTCTATGTACTGTTCATACTTGTACATCTCTTTGTAATCTCGCAATTGCGCATATCAGTGATGTAATATTCATGTAATATTGGATCACCTCTAGTGATAACTTTGTAATTGTACTCATATGTTGGAATGTATAATGCACCATTTGCTTCCGTACTCTGATTCTTGCCTGTACTGATGCTTAGCGTATATACGTGAGGGTATTTCTGACTTGCGTATATACGTCGCAGTAACATCCCCGTACCCGCCGGGTCGGGGCGTTACAGGTCCCAAGTGATGAGCTTTTCCAGTCTCGCTGCTCCTACCAACCACCACGTCTTGGCTACATCTTTCAACTAAATCTTGGTCACTTCCACTTGGTTCTCGTCAGGGACCCGAGTTGCCTTCAGAAGATTTGTAATGTTTACCGGCCACTTCTATGCATCCAAGGCTTCTCCATGTTCGAAAAGATTGCCGGCTAAAATTCCCTGAAATTTGATATGTTGCCTGGTTTCTGTTCTCGGAGTGCAACCAACAATTCTTGGTGCGGGACCTTCGTCTGTTCTTGTTAGTTTTTCATCATATTTTGTAGGAATTATCAACACTTCCTCCATTAGGGCCATTCTAAGAAGAACTAGAACCGTTATGATTTTCCCGTCTTTTCATGTCCGAGTTGGTCTAAGAATAATGAGAAACTGAAGTATGAAAGGATGGGAGAACTTCAGGATTCAAAGGCAAGATTGTCAAGAGAGAATGGATAACTTTGTACTTGTAGTTGGATTGTATAACAAAGACTCATGCATTCCAGTTGCAAATTTCTTTACCATTAATTTGCCGACTGGTTCTACTGAGGATGTGAGAACCTAGGCTCTGATACCACCCTGTAACGCCATGATCCGGCGGGTACGGAGACGTTACTGTGACGTATATATGCAGGTCAGAAATACCCTCACGTATATACGCTAAGCATCAGTACAGGTAAGAATCAGAGTATGGAAGCACGTGGTGCATTATACATTCCAACACATGAGTACAGTTACAAAGTTATCACCAGATGTGATAAATATTACAAGAATATTATATCACCATCATGGCGCAAATGCGAGAATACAAGAATGTACAAGTATGAACGGTACAAATAGAGGCTCAGAGTCAAAACAGGAAAACTCTAGAGCCAAACAAGGGGGCCTGGAAGAATGGGGCTCTGGACGATCTGCTGGAGATCCACGCTACCGCTGCGCCACTCTAATCAGCAACTGGGAGAATCCACATGCTCCAAGCTTCAAAACCTGGACATGAGGATCCAGAGGAGTCAGAACTCCCCGAGCGAGTGGTGATGCGAAAGCCAGATGGCGAGTATGGATAAGCACATGTGTAACGATAAATCTGGATCATGAACATGAAAACTGTGTCGTAGGCACAAGCATATAGAGCAAGTAGATATACAGCAAATGATATCAAGTAGGGAAGACTCATAGTATGATCAGCTAAGAGCAGGGGGCAAGTAAAAGGCAGGATATGAACAAGTATAATATAATAATCATAAAACTGAAAATCTGAAGTAAAATCCGATACAAGCAAACATGGCAAGGCATACTACAGATTCATAGCTGGCATCTTTTATTATTATTATTACTCGTCTTTCCCCGATGTCTAGATATGTGAACTAGCGTCCCAGCACACATATATCCAAATCTGAGTAAAGCAAGCTTGTTATTGGAAACCAACGGGGGTATCAACGAACAATGTTTACAGTGGGTCCCGTACATACCCGGGACCACGGCCCAGGATTGTTCCGTTGCTTGGTGGACGGAACCTGCCGCAAGGCGATCAGGAGGGTCTTATAGAATGCCCTTATCAAGATGGTACCAAGAAGGAGGGAGCCAGCAATCCCCTCGGTCGCCTGGAGGCCCACAGGTCAGACCGGAAGTTTAATTGCACAACATGCCTAGTACCACTGTAAACACGAACATATATTGATAGCCGCAAGTTTCCCCCGACCCGATGCAAGTTGTTCCTTTTTATGATTTATTATGTAATTGTCAATTTACGGGAATAACAGGTGCAAGACATGATCAGGAGTTCAGGAGTACATGAGTACTATAAATCCAGGTCACTGTATATATATATAATACAGGATAACAAGTACAAGATTCAAGTCACTGCATGTAATGCAGGATAACAAGTATAGTATTCCCGTAAATGTGATAATCACAGGTTAAGTATTAATATTTCAAGAGGCAAGTGATAAGTCATGTCATAATAAGAAGCAAGTGTTAAGTAACAAGTCGGGTGTCAGTGATGACACAACAGTTGACAAGTGATATACACGGCGTCAGGTATTAGCATGAAGATGATAAGTGTCAAGTAAAAGCATGTCAAGTATTAATATATCAAGTGTGTACTTTGTCAAGCGATAGAATAATAGTTGAACACAATCAAAGAAAGTGTTAGTTCCAAACAGCATAAATCATGAATAATACAAGTCGACCAGATGAAATGGGAAAGCCAAGAGGAAAGCGAGAACACTCGCCTAAATCCTTGAAAAACACGGTGAAATCCCTGATCTCCGAAATTTAGGAAATCAACGCGTCAACGGGTTAAAAGGAAAGTAATAGAGAAAGGAGGAAATCAAGAGAGAGAAAGAGAAAGAGAAAGAGGAGAGAGAAAGTGAGAGCTAGGGAGAGAAGTCCATGGAGAGAGAGTGTAACACCCCGCTCCCAGAATACGTACTTAGTTGCGTATTCAGATTTTTCGATCGTATTTTTCAATTTACTTCCTATATTTGTTTTGTATTATGAATTATTTATATGATCGTTTTGTCTTGGATCCGGATTCACGGACTCGGAGTCAGCCTTAGTCTGAACCGGGGACCTGATCCTAGTGTATTACTCGATTTGGTCATTCTGGTATTCAGATTTGATCGATTTCAGTTTCAAACATCATTTTCTAATATTTTAGATTTTCTATGATTTTCTGGAATTTTCCTGAATTAAGTTCTAAATCTTCAAAACCGGTGTCGACCAGTGCCACTGACCGATTCCCGAATTTTTAATTTACAAACGGAGTTAAATTTCTAAAAATGGCTTTTTTGTAACTTCTTTAAATCACATTTTCTATCTAAATACTTTTTCTAAGATTTTTCTGATTTTATCAAAATCCGGCCGACCCGGTATAGACCGATATTAACGGTTGACTTTAGGATTTTTATTTTGAAAATGGGATTGAATTTCTGAAAACCGATTTCACCAAAAATCTTTATATAATATTTATTATTTTTGAAAATTTTGGGAGGCTTTTCAAGCTACTTTATTTTTTGGACTTTTCCGAAATTTTCGGTGTTTTCCCAGATACCGGAATAGTACCCAGATATTTTTCCACTTTTCTCTCTCCTCGCTAGACGCGAGTTTCACCAACCTAAGATTCTGCATTTAATGCAGAGATCCTCTCCATGCTGCATTTAATGCACTGCTAATCAATTCCAATCAAGTCATTATGACTTTTGTCCTTTGTTAAACGCAAAACTCGCGTTTATCCTCCTGGACGCGGATTTTTCCCCCGTCCAGTTCAATTGGCCAGACGCAGGTTTCTATTATATGGGGACGCAGCTTCTTTGCAATGGAACGCAAGTTTCATTAAATGATGAGAATGGCAATCTTATTATAATGTTTTTCCCCTCCTTATAAAACCACCCCACATTCTTCTCTCTCTTTCATGATTACTTCTTCTTCTCCCTTGTTTCCTGAGAACGAAAACCAACAGCCAAAGAGCCTCTTGCTCTCTCCTATTGGCCAACCATTCTCCACCTTCTCCACCTCCATTTTCACCACCAACACCACCACCTCTTTCTTCTCCATCTCCTCCACCATTCCAACAACAAAACACCAACTCCAACCACCAATATCACCTTCTTCTTCCTCTCTTTCCACCAAACAACCCATTACCTCCATTAACTTCTCCACCATTTCCACCACCATCTACACCTCCTTGGCCACCACGAATCACACCATCTTCCTCTCCTCGTCGTGCTCTTTCCGACGAGCTATTACTTCGCTCTCCGAAGCCTCGTTTTCAAAACTCCAACTTTTCATTTTTAACTACACTTGCACCCCCATGGTTGCTTGGGCTTGGGCTTGAGCTACCGGATTCCGGCCGTCGCCGGTGACCGCCGGCCATGGCCGGCTACCACCCCATCATCTTCTCAAGGGCCGGCCACCTCCATTGGATTGGGGCTGAGCTCTTCTTCGTCGGTAACATCTCCGATGATTATTCCGGTAATCGTTCACGATTATTCCGGTAATCATTACGGTGACGATTACAACGACAACAACTAACATCACCATCACCTCTACTATTTTCCACCACCATCTTCACTTCCACCATCACTTTCACCATCACAACATTACCTTCATCATCACCTCCTTTTACATTACTCCACCAAAATTCATCTTCTTCACCAAAGAAACACCACCACCCCGAAATCACCTTTCCCTTCCTCTCTTCCTCTCTGTTGATTGCTGACGCGGATCTCACCCCCGCGTTCAAGCAACTCTTTAACGCGATCCACGCGTTCCTGTATCAACGCGACGCGGAGTTCATGCTCGCGTCCGCGTTCTCCTCGTATCCTGACTTGAACGCGGGTCTCGAACCCTGCGTTTGTGGGCATTTATGCAACGCGAACCCCGCGTCTGCGACCCCGCGTCTCACTTTCAAACCCGCGTCCCCCTGTACAGACTCTCTTTCCCTGTACACTCTCTCTCCATGGACTTCTCTCTCTAGCTCTCACTTTCTCTCTCCTCTCTCTCGTTCTCTTTCTCTCTCTTGATTTTCTCCTCTCTCTATCACTTCCTCTCTAACGCACTAACGCGTTGATTACCTAGATTCCGGAGATCGGGGATTTCACTGTCTTCTAAAGACTTAGGCGAGTGTCCTCGCTCTCGCCTCCATTTGGGTTTCCCCGCTTCGTCGGGTCGACATGTATTTTATTCCATGTTTTCATGTATTATGTATTGGGCTGAGTCCCTGTATTTGTGTATGGCCGAGTGCCAATGACTGGACCCTTCAGCCTCCGGTTTCTCACTATCTCGAAAGAGACGTGATTGGGACCGTCAGGTTTCTCTGGACCCTTCAGCCTCCGGTTTCTCACTATCTCGAAAGAGACGTGATTGGGACCGTCAGGTTTCTCAGCTCCGCCTGGTTATCATGATCAGCGTTCAGCGCTTTACCACTAGATTCGTCTAGGCGGGATGCTGCCGGATTTTCTACTCGCACTTTAAGCAGAGTTGTCCCGGTAACCTTACCAGACGCTCCAGTGTTAAATACTGTTTGCTGTCTGTACACTCCAGCTTGCTCAGCTCCGCTTGATTGTGCTCAGCTACTATTCTATCACATGCCATGTGTTTACCTGATGTGTTAACACTTGCCATGCCATTACTTCATACCTGTCATTTACATGCTACTATTTAACACCTGTTTGTATCACCTGACAACTGATGTGTTATCATCTGACACCAGACATGCTAATACTTGGCAAGACCCCTTGTTATGACATGACTTGCCACCGGACTAATATCAACCTCTTGACATGACTTGTCACCTGCCAAACATCATCCTCCTGTCATGCTATCACTTAACACCCGGCATGATATACTTGACCTGTGATTATCTCATTTACGGGAATACTATACTTGTTATCCTGCATTACATGCAGTGACTTGAATCTTTTACTTGTTATCCTGTATTATATATACAGTGACCTGAATCTATAGTACTCATGTACTCCTGAACTCCTGATCATGTCTTGTACCTGTTATTCCCGTAAATTGATAATCACATATTAAATTCTAATAAGACAACTTGTACCCGGTTTGGGGGAAACTGATGGGCCCTGATTAATCATGTTTATGGTGGTCTTATCGAGCCACGCGTGGCCACATTCTTGAGGGATCACCTGGCGGCCACCAGGGATTCCGTGGGTGTGCTGGCACCCCTACTCCTGTTTATTCCTGCCGGGTATGCACACGCCCTAGGCCTATTTTTATGGGATCTGCGATACTCTATTCCTGTTCGGGCGTAAATAAGTCCCGGTACCTAGTGGTACGTTCCGGCTCAGCACCGGATACTCCTGAACCGTTGTTCCGGGCATGTACGGGGCCCATCCGAAACATGATTCATCGAACTTTATCAGTTTCCAAATAACTTGCTATATAAGTTGTGAGTGGAAGTATGTGGAATGGGACACATACTGAAGCCTGGAACTTAGACGGCTCCAATTATAATAAAATGCGAATATGTAATTTGTTGTGCTGTTTTGCAACTCAGGTTGTACGTGCTTGGATTACGGTAACATGGGAGAAAGGTATATAGATGAGGGTTTTCTTATTTGGATTATTCCTTCGAGGTACTAATCTCATGGAGCCGTGGCCTAAACCTGTACAATCGGATTTGCTCGTAATCGGCTTTATTCGGTTTTATCGGTTTTATGTTAGTTTAGGAGATATCTGGTGTTGTCCTATCTACTCTACTTTTTCTCTCTTTACCTGCTCTTATCTTATTATACCATGTGATTCTCTACTGGAAGTCACCTGCTATATCTACTTGCTCCTGCATGCTTACCTATGCTCGTCACTTGGCATTCGTATCACCACTCGCCTGGGGAGTTCTATCTGACTTCCCTGGATCCTCATGTCCAGGTCATGGAGCTTGGAGCGTGTGGATTTCCCCTGTTGCTGATCAGAGTGGCGCAGCGGTAGCGTGGATCTCCAGCAGACCGTCCAGAGCTCTATCCTTCCAGGCCCCCCTGTGTACCTCTCGAGTTTTACTTTTGTGAACTCGTGAGTGCCTGTGTACTGTTCATACTTGTACATCTCTTTGTAATCTCGAAATTGCGCATATCAGTGATGTAATATTCATGTAATATTGGATCACCTCTGGTGATAACTTTGTAATTGTACTCATATGTTGGAATGTATAATGCACCACTTGCTTTCGTACTCTGATTCTTGCCTGTACTGATGCTTAGCGTATATACGTGAGGGTATTTCTGACCTGCGTATATACGTCGCAGTGACGTCCCCGTACCCGCGGGATCGGGGCGTTACAGGGTGATATCAGAGCCTAGGCTCTCGCATCCTCAGTACGTCCAGATGGCAAATTAATGGTAAAGAAATTTGCAACTGGAATGCATGAGTCTTGGTTATACACTCCAACTACAAGTACAGAGTTATCTATTCATTCTTGATCATCCTTCCTTTGATTCCTAATCCCTTCCATCTTTATCCTGTTTTGGTTTTTCGAAGCCTTTATACCAACTTAAGATATGGATATACTAGAGAGGTAGTGGCTAGTTCCGAATGAAGCTATGACATGATCTCTTTGGCCAACTCTATGAAGCTCGGGTATTCTCAGGATTGATCCCGATCGGGTTATCTTTCAGAAGTCAGTAGTCAGGATTCTCTACGGGTACTCTATATTCTCGGCTATATCTTTCAGAGTGATCGATGCCTGGTATTCGAAATTCTCCATTATCGGTCCTCTTTATTATGCTCAGTATTATCGAGGTTTCCTTTATCTTCGGTATTCTGACTTATTCTCAGAGCACTATCAAGTATGCAGTACAGCTGGAATTCTATTGCTAAGCAGTGTTATCAGATCAGTATTATTAGGCATCGTTCAAAGATTTATGCAGCAGGAAGTGCAGAAGATGTGTCGACTTGAGAGCCCTACCTGCAGTGATTCAGATCTTAATTAGTATAATTCCCGTCCTTGTCCTCTTTGTGTTCAATTTACCCCTTATCGAAATTGCGAGGACGCAATTTTTTGTAAGGTGGATGGATTGTAACACCCCGCTCCCAGAATACGTACTTAGTTGCGTATTCAGATTTTTCGATCATATTTTTCGATTTACTTCCTATATTTGTTTTGTATTATGAATTATTTATATGATCGTTTGGTCTTGGATCCGGATTCACGGACTCGGAGTCAGCCTTAGTCTGAACCGGGGACCTGATCCTAGTGTATTACTCGATTTGGTCATTCCGGTATTCAGATTTGATCGATTTCAGTTTCAAACATCATTTTCTAATATTTTAGATTTTCTATGATTTTCTGGAATTTTCCTGAATTAAGTTGTAAATCTTCAAAACCGGTGTCGACCAGTGCCACTGACCGATTCCCGGATTTTTAATTTACAAACGGAGTTGAATTTTTAAAAACGGCTTTTCTATAACTTCTTAAAATCACATTTTCTATCTAAATACTTTTTCTGAGATTTTTCTGATTTTATCAAAATCCGGCCGACCCGGTATAGACCGATATTAACGGTTGACTTCAGGATTTTTATTTTGAAAATGGGATCGAATTTCTGAAAATTGATTTCACCAAAAATCTTTATATAATATTTATTATTTTTGAGAATTTTTGGGAGGCTTTCCAAGCTACTTTATTTTTTGGACTTTTCTGGAGTTTTCGGTGTTTCCCAGATACCGGAATAGTACCCAGATATTTTTCCACTTTTCTCTCTCCTCGCTAGACGCGAGTTTCACCAACCTAGGATTCTGCATTTAATGTAGAGATCCTCTCCATGCTGCATTTAATGCACTGCTAATCAATTCCAATCAAGTCATTATGACTTTTGTTCTTTGTTAAACACAAAACTCGTGTTTATCCTCCTGGACGCGGATTTTTCCCCGCGTCCAGTTCATTTGGCCAGACGCAGGTTTCTATTATATGGGGACGCAGCTTCTTTGCAATGGAACGCAAGTTTCATTAAATGATGAGAATGGCAATCTTATTATAATGTTTTTCCCCTCCTTATAAAACCACCCCACATTCTTCTCTCTCTTTCATGATTACTTCTTCTTCTCCCTTGTTTCCTGAGAACGAAAACCAACAGCCAAAGAGCCTCTTGCTCTCTCCTATTGGCCAACCATTCTCCACCTTCTCCACCTCCATTTTCACCACCAACACCACCACCTCTTTCTTCTCCATCTCCTCCACCATTCCAACAACAAAAACACCAACTCCAACCACCAATATCACCTTCTTCTTCCTCTCTTTCCACCAAAACCCATTACCTCCATTAACTTCTCCACCATTTTCACCACCACCTACACCTCCTTGGCCACCACGAATCACGCCATCTTCCTCTCCTCGTCGTGCTCTTTCCAACGAGCTATTGCTTCGCTCTCCGAAGCCTCGTTTCCAAAACTTCAACTTTTCATTTTTAACTACACTTGCACCCCCATGGTTGCTTGGGCTTGGGCTTGAGCTACCGGATTCCGGCCAACTCTGGCCGTCGCCGGTGACCGCCGGCCATGGCCGGCTACCACCCCATCATCTTCTCAAGGGCCGACCACCTCCATTGGATTGGGGCCGAGCTCTTCTTCGTCGGTAACATCTCCGATGATTATTCCGGTAATCGTTCACGATTATTCCGGTAATCATTACGGTGACGATTACAACGACAACAACTAACATCACCATCACCTCTACTATTTTCCACCACCATCTTCACTTCCACCATCACTTTCACCATCACAACATCACCTTCATCATCACCTCCTTTTACATTACTCCACCAAAATCCATCTTCTTCACCAAAGAAACACCACCACCCCGAAATCACCTTTCCTTTCCTCTCTTCCTCTCTGTTGATTGCTGACGCAGATCTCACCCCTGCATTCAAGCAACTCTTTAACGCGATCCACGCGTTCCTGTATCAACGCGACGCGGAGTTCATGCTCGCGTCCGCGTTCTCCTCGTATCCTGACTTGAACGCGGGTCTCGAACCCTGCGTTTGTGGGCATTTATGCAACGCGAACCCCGCGTCTGCGACCCCGCGTCTCACTTTCAAACCCGCGTCCCCCTGTACAGACTCTCTTTCCCTGTACACTCTCTCTCCATGGACTTCTCCCTCTAGCTCTCACTTTCTCTCTCCTCTCTCTCGTTCTCATTCTCTCTCTTGATTTTCTCCTCTCTCTATCACTTTCTCTCTAACGCACTAACGCGTTGATTACCTGGATTCCGGAGATCGGGGATTTCACTGTCTTCTAAAGACTTAGGCGAGTGTCCTCGCTCTCGCCTCCATTTGGGTTTCCCTGCTTCGTCGGGTCGACATGTATTTTATTCCATGTTTTCATGTATTATGTATTGGGCTGAGTCCCTGTATTTGTGTATGGCCGAGTGCCAATGACTGGACCCTTCAGCCTCCGGTTTCTCATATCTCGAAAGAGACGTGATTGGGACCGTCAGGTTTCTCTGGACCCTTCAGCCTCCGGTTTCTCACTATCTCGAAAGAGACGTGATTGGGACCGTCAGGTTTCTCAGCTCCGCCTGGTTATCATGATCAGCGTTCAGCGCTTTACCACTAGATTCGTCTAGGCGGGATGCTGCCGGATTTTCTACTCGCACTTTAAGCCGAGTTATCCCGGTAACCTTGCCAGACGCTCCAGTGTTAAATACTGTTTGCTGTCTGTACACTCTAGCTTGCTCAGCTCCGCTTGATTGTGCTCAGCTACTATTCTATCACATGCCATGTGTTTACCTGATGTGTTAACACTTGCCATGCCATTACTTCATACCTGTCATTTACATGCTACTATTTAACACCTGTTTGTATCACCTGACAACTGATGTGTTATCACCTGACACCAGACATGCTAATACTTGGCAAGACCCCTTGTTATGACATGACTTGCCACCGGACTAATATCAACCTCTTGACATGACTTGTCACCTGCCAAACATCATCCTCCTGTCATGCTATCACTTAACACCCGGCATGATATACTTGACCTGTGATTATCTCATTTACAGGAATACTATACTTGTTATCCTGCATTACATGCAGTGACTTGAATCTTGTACTTGTTATCCTGTATTATATATACAGTGACCTGAATCTATAGTACTCATGTACTCCTGAACTCCTGATCATGTCTTGTACCTGTTATTCCCGTAAATTGATAATCACATATTAAATTCTAATAAGACAACTTGTACCCGGTTTGGGGGAAACTGATGGGCCCTGATTAATCATGTTTATGGTGGTCTTATCGAGCCGCGCGTGGTCACATTCTTGAGGGATCACCTGGCGGCCACTAGGGATTCCGTGGGGTGTGCTGGCACCCCTACTCCTGTTTATTCCTGCCGGGTATGCACACGCCCTAGGCCTATTTCTATGGGATCTGCAATACTCTATTCTTGTTCGGGCGTAAATAAGTCCCGGTACCTAGCGGTACGTTCCGGCTCAGCACCGGATACTCCTGAACCGTTGTCCCGGGCATGTACGGGGCCCATCCGAAACATGATTCATCGAACTTTATCAGTTTCCAAATAACTTGCTATATAAGTTGTGAGTGGAAGTATGTGGAATGGGACACATACTGAAGTCTGGAACTTAGACGGCTCCAATTATAATAAAATGCGAATATGTAATTTGTTGTGCTGTTTTGCAACTCAGGTTGTACGTGCTTGGATTACGGTAACATGGGAGAAAGGTATATAAATGAGGGTTTTCTTGTTTGGATTATTCCTTCGAGGTACTAATCTCATGGAGCCGTGGCCTAAACATGTACAATCGGATTTGCTCGTAATCGATTTTATTCGGTTTTATCGGTTTTATGTTAGTTTATGAGATATCTGGTGTTGTCCTATCTACTCTACTTTTCCTCTCTTTACCTGCTCTTATCTTATTATACCATGTGTATTCTCTACTGGAAGTCACCTGCTATATCTACTTGCTCCTGCATGCTTACCTATGCTCGCCACTTGGCATTCGTATCACCACTCGCCTGGGGAGTTCTATCTGACTCCCCTGGATCCTCATGTCCAGGTCATGGAGCTTGGAGCGTGTGGATTTCCCCTGTTGCTGATCAGAGTGGCGCAGCGGTAGCGTGGATCTCCAGCAGACCGTCCAGAGCTCTATCCTTCCAGGCCCCCCTGTGTGCTTCTTGAGTTTTCCTTTTGTGAACTCGTGAGTGCCTGTGTACTGTTCATACTTGTACATCTCTTTATAATCTCGAAATTGCGCATATCAGTGATGTAATATTCATGTAATATTGGATCACCTCTGGTGATAACTTTGTAATTGTATTCATATGTTGGAATGTATAATGCACCACTTGCTTTCGTACTCTGATTCTTGCCTGTACTGATGCTTAGCGTATATACGTGAGGGTATTTCTGACCTGCGTATATACGTCGCAGTGACGTCCCCGTACCCGCGGGATCGGGGCGTTACAGAGAGGGAGAGTACATGGAGAGAGAGAGTATGTACAGGGGGACACGGTTTGAGAGTGAGACGCAGGGGTCGCAGACGCGGGAGTCGCGTCGCGCAGAGTTCCACAAACGCGGGGTTCAAGACCCGCGTTCAAGTCAGGACACGAGGAGAACGCGGACGCGGACCTGGGTTCCGCGTTGCGTTAACACGAGAAGAACACAGACGCGGCATGAGCTTCGCGTCGTGTTGACACGAGAAGGACATAGACGCGGGCATGGGCCCCGCGTTGCGTCGATACAGGAACGTGAAGGCCGCGTTATACAAATGTCAAGAACGCGAAGATTCGCGTTAAGGAATTGCCTAGACGCGGGGGGTGAGATCCGCGTCAGCAATTTCACAACAGGGAAAATAGAGAGATAGGAAAATAAGGGGAGACGCAGGAAAAAGTGTGAGACGCAGGTTTGACAGAGAGAGAGACGCAGGTGGGGAGAAAAACAGAGAAGAGAAGGAAAAGGAAAGGAAAAAGAAAGGAAAGAAAGAAAGAAGGAAAAGAAAGAAAGAAGGAAGGAAAGAATGAAAAGGGAAAGGGAGGATGGCCGGCGGTCACCGACGGCGGCCAGAGATGGCCGAAAGTGGCCGGAGACGGCCGGAATCCGGTAGCCAAGCCCAAGCCAAAGAGGGGTGCAAGTCTAGTGAAAAAAGAAAGATTGGAGTTTTGCAAAAATGATTTCGGAGAGCGAAGTAATAGCTCGTTGGAAAGAGCACGACGAGGGGAGGAACATGGCATGGTCGTTGGTGGCCAAGGTGGAGTATATGGTGGTGGAGATGGTGGAGAAGGTGGTGGTGGAAATGGGTTGTTTGGTGGAAAGAGAGGAAGAAGAAGATGGTGGAAGTGGTGTTGTGGTGGTTGTTGTTGTTGGAATGGAGGAGGAGATGGAGGAGAAAATGGTGGAGTAGTTGGTGGAGAAAATGAAGGGATAAATGGTGGAGAATGGGTGGCCAAAGGCAAGCCCATGGCTGCCATTTTCGTGGCCTGCTCTCTGTTGGAAGAAAGGAGGAAATAATAATGAAGGAGAGAGAAAGGAGGAGGGGGGTATATATATATGGGGAATAATAATTACAAGTTGACTTTGGAATTCCTTATAGAATGAAACCTGCGTCTCTAGCCAATTTAACTTGCTGCGTCCCCAACAAGCAAATCCGCGTCTAGGCAAAAAGCCAGACGCTGAAATAAAAGCTGCGTCCGGGGGAAAAACGCGAGATTTGCTTTTTAACAGAAAGGACAAAAAGCATGTTTCAGAATTGATCTTGCAGGACAAGCTTTAAATGCAGTATGGAGAGGATCTCTGCATTAAATGTGGGTTGGTGAAACTCGCGTCTAACGAGGAGAGAGAAAATGGAAAAGTAGAATATCTGGATAATATTCCGGTACTGGGAAAACACCGAAAACTCCGGAAAAGTCCAAAAAATAAAGTAACTTGGAAAGCCTCCCAAAAATTCTCAAAAATAATAAATATTATATAAAGATTTTTGGTGAAATCGATTTTCAGAAATTCAATCCCATTTTGAAATAAAAATCTTGAAGTCAACCGTTGACACTGGTCTACACCGGGTCGGCCAGATTTTGATAAAATCTGAAAAATCTCAGAAAATGCGTGAAAGGAGAAAATATAATTCTAAGAAGAAATATAAAAGCGGAATTCAGAAATTTGATTCCAGTTTTAAAATAAAATTCCTGGAATCAACCAGTGGCACCGGCCGCCACCAAATCCAGTGGAATTTCGATAAATTTAGAAAATTCCCAGAAAAAGTATTTAAATAGAAAATATGATTTTAAGAAGTTACAGGAAAGCCGTTTTTAGAAATTCAACTCCGTTTATAAATTAAAAATCCGAGAATCGGTCAGCGGCACTGGTCGACACCGGTTTTGAAGATTTACAACTTAATTCAGGAAATTTTCAGAAAATCATGAAAAATCTAGAATATTGAAAAATGATATTTGAAACTGAAATTGGTCAAGTCAGAATAGTAGAAAGACCGAAACGAGTTATACTCTAGGATCGGGCTCCCGGTTCAGAGTAGGGCTGACTCCGAGTTCACGAATCCAGATCCAAGGCAAAACGATCACATAAATAGTTCATAATACAAAACGGATACTGAAACCAAATCAAAAAATACGATCGAAAATATAAATTCGCAACTAAGTATGTATTCCGGGAGCGGGGTGTTACAGAAATTGAAAGGTGGTTCTTAAATTAAGGAACGTTCTATTGAACGGAAAACCTCCCACCTGATATTTGCCAACCTAGCAAATTAGATTGTTGATATCTCAGTGATCTTGATTAGTTGTCAGATTGATTTCTATTAAGCAGATAACCAACAGGGAGTAGGAGGGGGAGCGGGGAGCTGGGGAGGCCGAGGAGGAGAGGGGTCGCCAAGGAGGGAGGCGGCCGGGCGGAGGGGTGATTGGCGGCATGAGAGGGAATGGGCGAGGAGAAGAGGAGGAGGATATTTTGATCTTTTTTTTATTTTGTTGAGTGTCTTTATCACATTTATGGGTGTCCTCGTCAATTTTTTAGTGAAAATATCCACTCCCTTTATTAACGCGTATTTAAAAAAAAAAATTGTTTAAAGTTTACAGGAATGCCCCCATCTTTGACCTCGCCCTGTCCCTCAAACAAGAATCACTAGACTTGGATACTTTGACGGTAGCACTCAAGCTCATGGGACTAAAACCCAAGACTTTTCTTTGCTTCAAATTAAAGGAGACTCGGACAAATCCATAAAGACAGGCATCCAGGCAAAATCATTTTTGAATAGATTGCAAGGAATCGAATACCCTTCTGATTTGTGGCTCCAAACAGAAGAAAGATCATCGACTGTATCATGCAGCTCGAAAGCTCACTGTTGCAAAACCAATCTGTTGTCGTCTGTGCGTCTAATCTTTCTTTCTTTTCGTTTCTCTGCGGTCCAATAATTTCTGGTTCTTTCTTTCAAAAAAGAGGAGATTTCTTTCTAACAATGTTGCGTCACATTTACTGAGAAATGGTCAAGACTCCAGACTGATCTTGATCACTGACCCCCTTTACACTGCATGTAGAAGAGAGCAGATGGGGTCAAGGGGGTTGTTCACCTAAACAACCAGTGGTATTCTCATGGTATCTCTCGGAGGACAATATGGATAGGGAACATGAACTCGACTCTGATCGTATGTGAGTTGCATTGACGTGGTTCTCTGTTTCTTGATGCAATGCCTTTTCGAAGCTTGCTGCTTATTGGGCCGGTGTTTTGCATCGAGGCGTTTTGGTTACTTTTTTTTCTGTTCCTTTGTGTTCTAGGTCTTTTCTCATTTTGTTCATGTAGGTACATTTTGACTTAAGAGAACCCTTATTTTTATTCTGATATTTCTTCAGAAATATTTTTATTAAAAGTTTTTTAATGAAATGCGGAAACCTACGCAAATCTAACTTAATCAACTCTCACATTTTTTTTTTCAGGAGCATGAAAGTGCGTATGATAATCCGATATATAATGAAGAGATGGGCCTTCTTCTTTTTCATCGTCATTTCAGAATCATTTCAACAACATTTCCTGTATATTTATATTAATTGTGTTTTTTTTGTTGTTTTTTAATATTAACATGAGACTCTTCACAGTACACTCTCATTTTTTTTACCAATGAATTAATGTTACAATTTTAACCACTTTCTATCTAAAAAAGTTATTACATATACAGAGATTAATATAAACCAGTAAAAAACTAGCACTTTCCATGACTTTTCTTATGATTAAATAATATACAGGTCAATCATTTTTCTTCTTACATGTATAAGAGAATCTCAATTTCTTTTTCTTTTTCTTTTTCTTTTTCTTTTCTTTT
This sequence comes from Agave tequilana, assembly GCA_038442645.1. NCBI lineage: Eukaryota > Viridiplantae > Streptophyta > Magnoliopsida > Asparagales > Asparagaceae > Agave > Agave tequilana. The sequence goes on along the minus strand of JAVJIF010009972.1, from coordinate 62,159 downwards.
TTTTGGTAAACATGATCAGCACTCTTAACAATAGCTAACTAACTTAATTTGAGTTATATATTGTTTTATTAGTTAATATTTGTTTTCCTTTTTTTCTTTTCTTTAGCAGAGATCACGTAATCATACTCGACTAGATAATCACTAAACTAGGCCTCAATACCTGAACATTATGATTTTCTTTCTCTGAATAAAATGATTGTGCTAAAGATTTGAATTCTTTTTGGTTAAAAACGATTGTGAAAATTAATAATTAGGATAGTTACCGTCTAAAACTAAGATATAAGAATTTATTTTGGGAATAACTAAAAAAATACTATTTTTTTAAATGAACTTGAAGATTTATATTATACTTGTGTCATTTCAGAAGAATTCGAGGCTGAATCCTACCCACTCAAATACAACCTTACGACATCTAAATGTAAGATTCATTCTCTTGAGGTTGATTTACATTATTACAAGTATTTAGAGACCAAAAAATTATATATTTTGAATATTTCTTTCTCATCTATCAAGTAGCCACAAAATAGATGACATAATGCTTGTATCTACATCTGTAGACATAAAAATTCTCCATCCTACCATTTCATCATGATCTAAACATTTAAAAGTCCTCACAAGCTAATTTTGTTAGATTTCAAATATTTCACATTATTCATTCTGTGTCTACTTGATGAATAGACAAAAATTATTCAAAACGTTTGATTTTTTATTTTTAATTACTTTAAACAATATAAATCAACTTTAATGAAATTAATTTTGTATTTAAATATCCTGAGATTGAATTTGAGTCCGAATTCTTTCACATGTAACCAAATTTTCCGTCTATGTTGGTTTATCACGGCTTGTGGTCCCTAGCATCTCTGTTTTCATCTCTCCTTGTCAAGTGCCACGTGAGCACGCTTGGCCGGCAGAGGAAACATGCACCAAACGCGCGTCATCTGAGACCCCGTCTCTTTTCTATGCACCCTCGTCAAATTTCTCCTCCTCCTCTTTGTCCAACTTCCAAATGCCAATTTGATGAGTTTAACTAAGTTCACTCAAAGTAGAAGTTTGGTTAAAAGGGAAATTAATAAACAAATAAAGGGAAGAGAATCAAAGAGCATGAAGTGCCCACCAACAGCTTTTGGCTTGTCACAATGAAGGTGTGAGGTGTGAGGGTGAAACCCACCATGATATCCCACGCCACTTTGTCACTTCTCTCATGACCCTTTTTACCTAAGCATGCAATCTTTTATTGGAGAATCAAGAAAATTTTTTTGCTCACAATCAATCTCGTCTTCTTCCTTTTTTTTTCTTTCCTCTCTAGAAAGGGACATTTCAATAGATAATTGTTAACTTAATACTAATAAAATTAATTATTAACAAGTATAAAAAGTTATAAATAAAAAATTCAACTTAAATATAAAATATTTTAAAATCAAAATAGGAACACAACTGTGTGATAATAAGATGATCACCGAACTTGAAATGTTTCTACTTCAATTAGAAATGTTCGGAATTATAATTTTAGGTGATTTCTTTATTTCTTCTTTACATATACAAGTGCTCACAAAAAAAATGTGTGTGAAATTTCTTTTTTTTTTAAAAAAAATTCACCTAAAACTATACATTTTAGTGATATTTTGGACAACCAAACACAAGTTTTCTAATTTTACCTACCACCCACCTTTTTTATCGTACATTGTTTAGAAAACGAAAGAAACATGTAATGTGCTAGCACTAGTTAGAAGACGAGGAAGTTGAAGGCTCCGTATTGTAAATGCTCAAAGTACAGTTGGAAGGAAAACAAAAGTTACCTATGAACATATACTATTTCTCTCTATATATATTTTAGGTTTATTTAGATATATACTCTTCGATCTTTAATATTTAGAAATTTACTTTCTAAATCTTTTAGATCCCAATAAGTTACCTCTCCAGCTAGATTTTGAGTAAAGTAAAAGTGTTTTACTTATTATATCATTCTCCTTTTTTCTTCAGTATTCTATATATCATGATCCAAATTCTATAAAAACAAAAAATCTTTTCTGTTCTCTCTTTCATTCTTCTTTTTCTCCTCTCCCCCTTCTCTCCCCTTTTAATTAAACCTAAAATTCCTTCATATCTACTATAAATTTTCTTTATATTTTTCTCAAATTTCTTCAAAGAGTATATATATGAAAATGATTTGATGAGATTTTTTAATGATAAATGTATGAAAAGAAATGTGCTTAATCTGAGAGAGAGAAGTAAGAAAGTAGGAGGAAAAAAATAAAAAAAGATGAATCCATAGGCTTAAGTTCGTATGTACTATTTGCTCATTAAAATAAGAATAATTTAGTCATTTTTAAAAAAATAGCAAGTTAATAGATTCAAATCAAAATATTCTCTTTTTATTCTAAAAGATGGGTAAACATTTAAAGTAGAGGATTTAGAGGATAAATTTCTAATATCAATGATTTGAGGGAAATTTTCTAAATACTAAAAACTTGGGGTGTGTATATATCTAATTAATCTCTATTTTAACATATCAAATTTAAAGTTTGCTAAATTAGAATGTTTTTGAAATAAATTTTTAACATAATAGATATTAATTTTATTTGTCATTAAGTAATAGCTATATTTTTCAGATGCCAAATATTTTGAAACTTTCCAAATGAGAATGCGTTTAGAAAAAGAAGCAAGTTTAGCTGTGAATGTACCACCAATTAGTTGTCCTTAACTATTCTGTTTCTTAAGATACCAAATGGGTGAGATCATTATCTATAAAGAAAACATTTGTGATACCATCAATTGAGCAAAATTAACTCTTTAACACTACCTATTGGCTCTGAATTAAAACAGCAGAGATAGAGAAGAGGGGTTACTTAAAATCTCCCTTGATTTTAAACAAAAAAAATAAAAATAAAAAAATTCCTGAAAGTGGACTTTTCTGTAAATTCCTCCGAAGAAAATGTGGTACTTTTTGTATTTTTCCCTCACTAATCTTTTCTTTTCTTAAATAAGAAAATTTATAATTTTGTTCTTTACTTTTTCCAAAGACCGAGACAAAAGAATAACCGTCTACAAAGCAATCGGCGTCATCAGGATGTCAACCGATTAAAGGAAGTTGGACGCTAGCGGTCCGTTAAATCGGCGTTATTCCCCACTCTCTGACAAGCACGGTTAAAATCCCCGTTTTGCCCTCCCTTTCTCCTTCTATTTACTTAACATCTTTCTTTGTTTCAAAATTCTCATCTCTACTCTCTATTAATTATACCTCTCGTTTTTTTGACTGCATCCGACTACTCGTTTTAGTCTCATCGGATGACGCCCGCTCGAGGACTCCGCCACCGTTAAAACCCACGCGAAACCCAAACTGAAACCCAGAGAAACAAAGAGAAGAAATTTTCTAATGGCGGAAATCCCAACTCGGTGAGTTCAATTCTTTATAAAATTTTCATTTTTTACGTTAGATACGATTCTCGTCATCTGCGTTCTTGATCTCTTTCGTTCGGGTTTTGCACTCAGCGAGAGACATCGGACTTCGTCGCTCTCGACATCGGAAACACCGCGATCGCCGCTGTCGATAAGGATTCCAACTCCAACTCCAGCCCGCGAGTCACCGTACCGCTTCTCTCTCTCTCTTTGAACTTATCGATCACCACTTCTTTTCTTCTTCTAATTTTACTTAAAAATCGTTGGACTAATATTTCTGATTTGATGAATTTCAGAAAAAAAATTCTCGAAAAGGATCGCTGAGAGCAGCTGGAGGAGAGAACAAGAAGGCGGCGACGGCGGCGATAACAGAAGGAGACGCCACCGCTTTTCCCATCAGCGGTGAGTTTCGTTGTAACGCCGACACGGCCGAAACGATACCGAAACCGTTCGATTTAAGGGTTGAAAGCGACTTTTTTGGGGGATAAAAAAAGAACAGAGTGCTGCGAAACCGTAATTTTGTCGCCATCCGCCGTGGCATCTTCCGGCGGTTGAGAGTTGGAGACCTGCCTCTTTGGGACCCCGATTTTGATTTGAGTGTGTTCTGTTATGCGCAGGTGCGGCCCACGCAGCGGAGAAGCATGCGGTGTCAGTACACGTGGCGTGCTCCGAGGAGCCTGTTTCGGTGTGCCATGTGCTGACCCCGACAGCGGCGGGTACGGCCAAGTACCGGAGGCTCGGCAGCAGGCGGTCGTCAGCGCCGTGGCTCGACCCGAGGCGAGTGCTCTTCGTCTTCGCCACGCTGTAAGTCACATCTTCCCCCATCTGTTCTCATTAAATTTACAAAACTGCCACCATAGACGAAACATTACTATTTGATAGGATTTAAATCTCAACCGCATTTATTAGCAACGTCGACGCCGTTATCAACTTTCCTTGAGCGGGGGTGGGGCGGCCTGTTATGGTAAATGTCATCACACGTGTGAACGAGTCGGACCCACGTGTCGCTTTGGAGCCACGTTGTGTCTTTTGGAGTTGAAGGGGGGTGAGGATGTTGTGTGTTTTTGGCCCATTGGATTGATTATAACAGTTTAATCAATGCGATGGACTCATCCTCTTCTTTGAGAAAGAAATTGTAGAAGATGCGTTGCACGCTGGGCTTTGGCTCTTTCTTGGGGTGTTTATTTTTAATGGTTACAAGTTTGATTGGCATCATTTTTATCATGATGGGAAGGGATTATATGAGAAAAACAAAGCCAATTGAATATAAAGACCTTAGCGTATGACTTGCGGATGGATACTTGATATCTAGTCGTTTAAATATGAACATGTACACTTTGTCGTAAATCAGAAATCAAATCCATTCTTTGGATCGCGTTGTGCACTTGCCTTGCCTCTATTGCATGTGAGGTTGTCTTACTGCGCAAAAAATCCGAAGTTGTGGTAAAGTTAAGAAACTAATTTTATGCTAACTTAAACAACAATTGTTTTCTTTTTCGTTAAAAGAACACTGCTTTTATTTAATTAAAACAAAGACGGCACCTGTTTTTAACCTGGGACCTTCACGTAATCCAACCGCCCCTTTTCACCACTGAACTAAGCCCCATTGTCAATATAACATAGTCTCGGTCTTTTGTTTTGATATTGTTCATCATGATATGATATAAATGATTTAGGTATGTTTTGTTTCCACAGACATGAGATAAAAAAAAGTTTTGGCTTCTACTTGCGTCCATATTTTTAGTGAGATTTAGTAACCTATTATAGTCTGTCTGATGTGCCTCTTCTGAGAAGATTTCATTTTGTGCCAATTCCGGAATTTACACCCGAAGTCTCTCCCCTGTGTCAGTCATCTCCTTTCACCGCAAAACCAAGAACCAACCTTTTGCGAAACATTAGTGCATGGTGCACCTAATTAATTGCCTCCTCCAGCAATCAAATCTAGACGCCTGCATCCTTTCACTCCTCTCTTAACCATTATGCCAAGCTCCTGTATGTGTATCAAAATTCATTTTCCATTTAGCAAAATTGGATATTGAATAGGTGAAACAAAAGTCATAATTTTTCCTGTTGTAAATTCGCATTTCTATTCACCTAGGTTCCAGCTTGCTTGTCTGACCTTCGGATGACATCTTACTAATATGACCTGGAAAACTATTCTACATAATTTACTATTCTTGTACTGTTTGTTTAAGGTTGCTTTATTTCATAACCAAAGACGGTTAGGTTAGGCAACAGCAACTACTTGCCACAGATAATAAATGGCCTGTTGAGACTTGCAAATGATTAGCTGTAGGTTCAAGTAACATTACTGGTTCATTTGGTGCGGGGCACTCTTCGGTGTACTTTTGCAATAAAAAATAGTTACTTTTGTGAACCCAGATTTGACAAGTTCTACCGATTGTGGAAATAGGATCATCATCAAGGTAAACATGATCCATGCGTAACATGGACCAATTGTAGCATTGAATTAGGGGGTTTGTATGCCATTACTCATTATTTGCAACACATCTGCAAGGCACTTGATATGATGAGTATACACTTTAGTTGTCCAATTGATTTTGTGCTCTGTATTATCTTCAAATGACTTGCTAGAAAGATCCACAATTAGAAAAGAAAACAAATTAATCAATTTTAAAATGAAATGGTTTATGCTCCTCATTATCTTTTGATGATGAACTAAGCAACATTTAAAGTTAACGACACTTTCTGCCAGTGTCATGGTGTCATGACAAAATGATTATGTACAGTATATGACATATCATGCTCTATTTTTTTTTTCAAAATTTCTCAAGTATTTTCATTCAAAGTGTACAGTATATGACATATCATGCTCTATTTTTTTTTCAAAATTTCTCAAGTATTTTCATTCAAAGTGACCAAGTTTATTCATTGGTGTGCAGGTCGAGCATGGGAACCCTGATTCTGTTATATTTCACGATCTCCATGGCCAAAATGTCCGGCAGTGATGCCGATGCACGGTAATCTCACCTCGAGACATCAGAACTTCAGTGCACGCTGGATCATTTTTTATGTCCATCAAGCTCATACCAGACAGACAATACTGAGGGAAGGGTTGGCAATGTTTGTTAGCATGTGTAAAGTAGAAGATAGAGGGCCAGAAAGAGAGAGAGAAGGTTTTAGGCTTGTTATGGGGGTAAAGGAAAACATTTCAAGTAAAAACTTTGAGTGGGATACACAACAAACAGATAGGTGACAAGAGAGAAGATTTATGTGTCAGTTTGCTTTCTTCTGTTATATCTTATGAAAGAAGATCATGTGATGATAAATGATGATTGAGGTAGCATTCTGTTGCATTGTTCTGTTTAGAGTATATTATGTAACTAGTTGGTTCTTTCTCTTTTGTTCTGTTAGTGGCTTGTGAAGGACAGTAGTGATCATTTTTGGTGGTTGGTAGCTTGTGACCGTGAGAAATTTTGGAGCACTTTGTTCTTTCTTTTAGGGCAGGCCTAAGTCTTTGTTAGGTAAGATTCTAAGCATGATGTTAGAAGCTGAGAGGATGTTTTCAAACTCTTGAGTGCAGCAGGTTGAATGGTATGTGTATGAGACTGAGGGAACTTACAGGATGATGGAGGCAATTTGCTGGCTACAGGAAGAGAGAAGTTGGAGGGAATTTGTTCAAAGTCCCTTCTCTTTGATTCTCGGAAAATTTTATGGAACTATGTTGATTTTGTTCTCTTATGACAACTTAAGCTCTTGCCTTAATTTTGTTGTTAGTTCATGTAAAAATTTAAGACCTTTGCCTTGAGTTTTCTTCCAAAAAAAAAAAAAGAAGTGCTTGGTTGCAGAGGAATTCTACTCTATGCAGTAAAGCTTTCTGGCATCCAAGAGGTAGGATACCTCATTGGTCAGTGTTACTTTGAAGAATATGTACCTTGATTGCTTTAAGAATTTAGGATGTATAATCAATCAAACAAATAAATCAAATCTTAGCTTTGAGGTATATTGCTACCTTTCTCGAAAAAGATACTTTATGTTTATTCCGATAGGAAAGTGCTAGACGACAAAAGAGAGACAATGAGAATGAAGGATTGTCACATGTGGGAGAAAACCTAAGGAAATATACCACCACAAAGACACTTTAAAAGATTTATGCCAGGAATTGTATTTAATAGGTGATCATGATTGATGTTTATAAGAAAAAATTATCCTAGATAGCAAGGTACCCACAGGGTCTGCCTCCTTTCTGAATAAAATAATAATAATAAAAATCTGCTTTTGATTAAATGGGTATAATATGAAATTTGATATAATTAGGATTAGGATTTAATTTATATGCAACTATTTTTCATAATTGAGAATGTGCATTACCCAATAACTGGCTTGTGGTCTCATCATTACAGAGTGTTGTTATTTGATGATTATTGGTGACAAATATGCCTTGTACTGTTATCCTCATGCATCCTACTTTGAAATAAGATATCAAGATCTGTCAATTTACATGAAACATCTGGCTGTGAGGTGTACATTTGGTCATTCACAGCATCATTATCGAGATGTTAGCTGCTCATCCATTTTTCAACAGCACTACACAAAACCAATTAAAAATAAACAAAGAAGAAGAAGAAGAAGAAGAAGAAAGGTTTTCCATTTGATGAGCAAGTTAATAGGGTTGAAAATTATGTAAATTCTTTTCATAGGTGTAATAGTTGCTTGTTTTGGGATGCAATCAGACAGTCAACCTAAAAGAAAGCAGGACAAAGACATAAAGACCATCTCCATTGTGATTTTATATCAGAATACTTCAAATAAAAAAGCACTGCCAATTTATCGTGTAGACAAACGAAGATAAACAATCAACACCTCAATACCAGTATAGAAAACCTTACCCTCTCATAGATATATCTCTTCTGGCTCTCCACAGCTCACAAACTCTAGCTTTCACAAAGCACGGAGGATACATATATGCAACATGAAACAGAACACTTGCAAACTCAATTCTAGTATCGCCTTGATATTCGCGGCAGAAAGCACTTGTTCTTCCTGTCATGGTAAATTCTCTCCAGCACTGCTGCAGTTTCCTCTATCGCTTTCCCAGTGACCTCTGCAGTAGCAACATCGGTATGAACAAAAAGAAGAATAAAAAAATTTCAAGTAAAAAGCTCATCAACCAAAGAAGAAACAAGAATTTATGGTTGCTTACCAATCACAGGCCAAACTGGATTCTGAGCGAAAATCTTATTACCATATTCCATTTCTGCCCTAACATGGTCCATCTCCGCGTAATTACTCCTCGTATCACTTCTAAACCCCATGCTTTTCACCCTTGCCTTCCTTATAGCTTGCAGAGCCACGGGATTTATCGTCAGCCCAAACACCTTCTCCTGGTTTATCTCGAACAGCTTCTTGGGCAATTCGACACCCATTACAATAGGAACGTTTGCCACCTTGTACCCCTTCTGAGCCAAATATATTGACAAGGGGGTCTTCCCAGTCCTCGAAACCCCCACAAGGACAATCGTGGCATGGCTGAGATTTTGAGGCATGGCTCCATCATCCTGCTTGATGGTGAAGTCAATGGCTTCAATACGTTTGAAGTACTCCTCAGTGAGTGGGGATTTGCGACAACCACGAGGAATGCCAGACGGGGCGACACCAAGGTGGGCGGCAATGGCGTCAGTGATGGGGCGAAGTATGTCAGTAGACGGCACTCCCCATACCTGGCAAGCCTGCTTTGCCGCCTCTGCCATTGAAGGATCAACAAGAGTATACAGAAGGAGTGCACCCTCCCTCGCCGCTTGCTTTATGATCTCTATCAGTTTCTCTGTATCCTCAACCTATTAAAAGAAGGCCCAGGACAAGATTATATTTAGGAACAGAATTCAAGATGCAATAAAGATTGCAATTTCTGAGGAAATCTGCATTCAAAGGCAAGCAGAGCTCAAACTGACAATGATAGGATATTATTGTTGAAAATATGAAGAATTAAATGTGAATTTTTTGAGTTGAATTACGGCGAGATCCATTGATAGAATCAATTGGATAATGGTTGGAATATGTTCTCCTTCCATTGGGGATGAATGTGGTATATTCATATGTTCAATTCCGACTTCGAATGAATGAGATATTCAAGTCTAAAGTTTGCCTAATTTAAAAGTCAAAAGGAGACTAAAGGTAGCTAAAAGCATTTAGTCCCACATTGATCATGGGATGGAAGTTTGAAGTGTTTAAATAGAGAAAAATGGAAACAAAGGGTGTGCCCTTTAGGTACTTGGAGTTTTCACGTGCGATTAGGGGAAACCATGCCCATATGCGCGAGCACGCCGCCGCCAGCATCGGCCGGCACTGGAGCCCGGGGCTCGGGTTCCCTACCCGGTCCGGTTCTTTTTGAACCGGGTCTCACGGGTATAGGTTACAACGGATCGCGCCCGCTCCGCTATCCCTCGAGCTCCGATTCTTTTTGAACCGGGTCTCACGGGTATGGGTTATAACGAATCGCGCCCGCTCCGCTATCTGGATCTGCACCCGCGCAACGTCTGACAGGAAACCGCCGCGAACCGTTACAATGGTTGTGCGATTTCTGTCTGGAACGAACCGTTGCAACGGTTCAGACCGAACCATTACAATCATTCGAACGGATTTGTCCTTCCCAGAGCGTTATAAATAGCGCTCCTATTCTCCCATTTTAACAAAACACAGAAAAGCAATGCAGAACAAATTCCTTCTTTTGCAACTCAGATTCCGAAGTGAAAATTCTGCAACTTGAATTCCGAAGTGACTTCCAACATATTCTGAAGATTCGTTCTGAAAAAAAAAACTCAGAAAATTTAATAGATTCTTTAATAAAATTGTTGTCTGAATCTGTGACTTTCAAAGAAGAATATTTTTCTATCTCTCTCCTTTCTCTATAGTGAGTATTCCTTCAAAATAAAGACAAATATTCTCTCTGTAATTTGTCTCGGTCCTGCTACTTTGATAATCCGGTACTGGTTAATTACAGTTCGACCATACGGTGATTTGGTAGTGCTATCCAAATACCGTGAAGGAGTATTATATCTTGGGAGACCAGCATCCAGTAACTCGTTAGCACCGTAGCGGGGGATGTAATTGTCTTAAGGAGATTCGCTATAAGCGTACCCCAGTCTAAGTACTGTATAAGTGAATTAATTTTCTTTATAAAAGGGTCATACTGATATTCAGTATATTGAGACTGACTTATACCAGTCTAATTGGTGTTTAACCAAGAATTATAATTGAAAGGTGGTTCTTTAATTAAGGAACGTTCCATTGAACGGAAAACCTCCCATGTGATATTCACTGACTTGGCCAATTAGATCGGTGATATTGATTAGTTGTCGATTGATTCCTAGAACCAACAATCTTAAGACAATTAATATTGAAGTTTCTTACTTCTGTTCTGCTTGAAATTATAGAAAATGTCTGAGACTAATCAAGACAGCTTAAGTAAGGCACCAAACATGCAGATTCAAACTTTAATGTATGCTCCACTTCCTAACCCGAAGTCAGAGAAGCCAGAAAAATTCAATGGCACAGAATTCAAGAGATGGCAACAAAAGATGCTCTTCTACTTAGCCACTCTGCATTTGGCCAAATTCCTGCAAGAGGATCCACCAGAACCCGGAACTGGTCGGGACTCAGTCCTTGCGGTCGACGCATGGACGCAAGGTGACTTCCTTTGCCGAAACTATATTTTAAATGGACTAAATGACACTCTTTACAATGTCTACAGTTCTATCACAACGAAAAAGAAGTTACGGGCCAGTCTTGATAAGAAGTATAAGACTGAGGACCTTGGTACCAAGAAGTTCGTCATAGGACGATTTCTAGAGTACAAGATGGTGGACAACAAGACTGTGATCAGTCAGTTGTAAGAGTTCCAACTTATCTTGCACGAGATAACGGCTGAAGGTATGAATCTAGCTGAAACTTTTCAGGTTGCTACTATTGTAGAGAAACTCTCACCTGCGTTGAGAGATTTCAAGAACTATCTGAAGCACAAGCGCAAGGAGCTGAAGTTAGAAAATCTCATTGTGAGACTTTGAATTGAGGAGGACAACCGAAAGTCTGAGAAAAGGAGCAATAAGAACTATTATGAAGCCAAGACCAATGTGATCGAAGACTCAAAGGGAAAAGCGTCTACTTCCAAAGGCTTAAAGAGGAAGAAGACTGCCCAAGGATACAAAGGTAAGGTCCAAGAAGAAAAGAACATACGCTTTAAGAGAACTTGCTACATCTGCAACAAAGAGAGGCATAAGGCGAATGAATGTTGCAGCCGTCTCAAAAAGAACAAAAAGAACCATCCACAGGCTAACCTAACCGACCATGCGTCGCCAAGTCTTTCAGCTGTGATGTCAGAAGTAAATTTGACAATCAACAATAAGGATTTGTGAGCAGACACTGAGGCTAATCGGCACATCTGCTCTGAGAAATTATTATTTTTTAAATATAAAAAACTAGAACAAGATGAGCAACTCTTCATGGGAAACTCAGTCGTCTCCAAGGTTGAGGGAAAAGGAAAGGTCATCCTGAAGTGGACATCTGAGAAAGCTTACTCTGAACGATATGCTACATGTTCCAGATATCCGCAAGAATCTGATCTCTGGATCAATACTTAGTAAAAAAAGAATTTAAAATGGTTTTCGAATCAGATAAATTTGTACTTACTAAGGGTGGGATGTATATGGGTAATGGTTATCTTTTTTATGATCTTTTTAAAGTCAATGTTGCAATGGTGGACAAAAAGTCTGTGTATTTGTATCCTAAGCTTATAAATAAAGAAAAATCTTCTATATATTTGTTTGAGTCGCCTGTTTTATGGCATGCTAGATTAGGGCATGTAAATTATAAGTCTTTAAAAAACTTGTCTAATTTAGAATACATTCCCAAACTCAACTTGGAAGAAATTCGCAAGTGTGAGATTTGTGTTGAGGTCAAGTTCGCGAAAAATTCATTTCACTCGATCGAAATACAAACCTTTAGGATTAATTCATAGTGATTTGTGTGACTTGAAGTTTACGCCAACTAGAGGCGGGAAAAAATATTTATTACTTTTATTGATGATTGTACAAGATACTGTTATGTGAATCTTCTAAACAGTAAAGATGAGACAATGAATATGTTTATAACATATAAAGTCGAAGTTGAGAGTCAACTTAACAAGAATATCAAGATTCTAAAATCCGATCGAGGCAGAAAATATGAATCAAATGATTTTAGTGAGTTATGTGCTAAATTTGGTGTAATCCATCAAACTACAACACCATATACTCCTCAGCAAAATGAAATTACTGAAAGAAAGAACAGAACTTTGAAGGAGATGATCAATTCCATTCTCGTAAGTTCTAGAGCTCCGCAGAACTTGTGGGGAAAAACTCTGTTAACTGTAAATTATATTCTAAACATAGTACCTTACAAGAAACTTGGTCTTATACCATTTGAGTTGTGGCATAAAAGGACACCTTCCTACCATTACCGCAAAATTTGAGGGTACCTTGCAAAAGTACTAGCACCATTACCTTAAAAAGACTAAGTTGGGAGTAAGAACTATGAACTGCATATCTATAGGCTATGCCTTGAATAGTAGTGCCCACAGATTTCTAGTTCATAAATTAGAAATACCAGATATCTATGTAACATGATTATCGAATCTAGAGATACTGTGTTCTTTGAAGACATCTTTCCATACAAACGAGAAACAGATAAGACTTCTGGGAAAATAACAAATGCGATGGCGTTCAAAGACGAAAGTCTCGAGGAACCAATTGTTAATGCGGTAATTGAAACAAGAAGTCAGAGATCTAGAATCTAAAAATCTTTTGGTCCAGATTTTATAGCATATGCTATTAAAAGCGAGCCTCAAACATTTAAAGAGGTTATGTCTACCCCAGAAGCACAAATGTGAAAAGAAGCTATAAACAGTGAAATATAATCCATACTAAGTAATCATACTTGAAAATTGGCAAACTTGCCTCCTGGCAGTAAACCAATTGAGTGTAAGTAGATGTTCAAAAGAAAATTAAAACCTAATGGATCTATCGATAAATACAAGGCTAGATTAGTAGCCAAGGGCTATCGACAAAAGGAAGGACTTGACTACTTCGATACTTATTCACCAGTAATAAGAATAACCTCCATTCGGATGTTGATTGCAATTGCAGTATTGCATAACTTAGATATCCATAAATGGATGTCAAAACGGCTGTAGACTGTCCAAAAATCATTTGAAAATAGTCATCAGAAAACAGAGTACAAACTCCAGACGCAAAGCGGCACAGCCACTAGCGCAGCATCATGACGTGAAAGTTAAAACCCGCGTCTTAATAACCAAGACGCAGAGCTCGAAAGCTGCGTCTCAGCACCACTGTAGTACCAAGATGAAAGGGTCGAAACCCGCATCTCTGCCTCACTGCAGCGGCTAAAATGCAGAGCTTGAAACTTGCATCTCAACATCCTACCCAGACGCAGAGTCCGAAGCCCGCATCTCACTTGAAGCTTAATGCAGAACAGGGAGTTCGCGTTTCTCAAGTATTACTTCAGCGACAAAACGCGAGGCTCAAAGCCCGCGTCTTGGTTATAACTGCCCTCATTACTGGGTCAATTATTGCCCACGTAGTGAGGGAGTTAACCCCGAGTGTTTTTAGAGGGACACTTTTACCCCCTGAAACCTCTATAAATTAGCCAGTTTGCTATGGAAGAGGTGTCAGAAAAATCTGGTCAGAAGAACTTCGGTTGTAAGCCGTAGAAGGGCCAAGATCTCCAGCCAAAAGAAAGAGAGTTCAACTCTTCTAATAACTTGCTGCATACAAGTTTGTTTTTTCCTACGGTCTCTTTGAGATTCTCTGATTGGACAGAAGCTGTGTTACTTCGTCCACCAACTAAAGAGAAGATTCCCAAGAGGTCTTGACGTTCACCCGGTCAACGGAAAACAAGATTCACTTTCCATCGCCACATCAAGAACCTAGCACTAAACAAGGGGAGATTTGAGCTTAATATCTTCCCTCTTGTAACCGAATTATTGATCCGTTATAATTTTCTTTACAATCAAATAAAGAATTTACACGCCCCTTCAATTTTTCTACCAAACAAGAGATGGCGATTTCGCTGGGGATCACTTTCTCTACCGATGAGCAAGTCGTGGTGCAAAGTGACGTCACCTACATGGGAAAAATGGTCGAATCACTTATTGTGGAGTTCGACCAAGCAAAATATGAAGACTTCATCTCTTCCGGCTCCAAGAGCCCTAGGGTGCGACAGTACCGCAAGGTCTCCCCGGGGACCCGCTCTCAAGTCTGCTCTGAGATCCCTTCAGATGTGATTGACAAGAAGAGTGTCATGGCTAACCACATCACACGAAACACCCGCGTCAACGTCTCCCACGAGACCCGCGAGGTTAGCGTTACTGATATTCAGCCCGTTCATGCCCGTTCTCTTCCTCAGTTCTATGTTACCGGGGGTTCCTAGCAACCCGCATGGCGTAACCAGAACGTTGAACATCCACAGAGACGACGCGCGCGTCAACTACAGGAGCAAGAAGTTGGAACTATCTGTCCAGCAGATACAGAACGCGAGGCTCAAGCCGCGTCTCTTCTGAGTTGCGTCAAACGCACGAAGTCCGCGTATGGAGACCAAAATGCGAAGCCCAATAGGCTTGCGTTTCTGAGACTTCACTTTCCAAACGCGACTTTCAGCAGCGCGAGGGCTATGCTTCTTCTCAGAGACACAAGACCCGCGTCTCTACAACCAGACGTGAAATTGAGAAAGCCCGCGTGTCTCAACCATCGCTAACCAAATGTGGCAATCTGCAATGTGAGGTCCGCATCTCTGCTCAACAGAGGCACGAGACCCACGTTTCAAAGACAAAACGCGAAAGCAGTGCCTGTTCTACACAACGCGTTTTTTGAACCCTGCGTCTCAGATTCTCGACGTAAGGGTGGCTCTTAGAAGCTGAAAAGCCTTCGACAACCCGAGGCCAATCTCTTTGATCCCCCTCCGACGGATCTAAGAAATTATTTGACAAAGAAAAAGAGTGCTAACCAGATCACTCCGTCTTGTTGTTGTGAACGACTCATCACGACAATGCTCTCTGAATGTCGCTGCAGCCCACATGCAAGCAAACAGTCGGTGTTCAAACGATTGGCCTCGACCTCCCGATCAGCCAAGAGGTGTCGCTTCCACAGAAGGAAAGCCTTCTCAGACATGTAGTACCCTGAAGTCACTGCAAACATGGCAAGTAGAAGTAGGGAAAAACAACTGGCGGTCAGCTCCGACAAGTCTGACACGGAACCAGAAGGAGTGTACCGGCATACTCGCACTCGGACTGGTGCGGTCGTCCCGATCAACTACGGTGCCCTAGCTCGGGACATTGAAATAAGTGAATCACACTCCGCCATTACAGAATCGCATGCCTCGAACTCTTCCATAGAGAAGAAAGCCTTTGCGTACATGATAAATACTCCCAAGGAGATGGCCAGGCGCTTTGAACAACAAGCCCAGATCCAGAGGGAACAATTCAATATAATTTGTGCTTAACAAGAATCTATCGATACCCTCAAGCAGATGCTTGCACAATTGCTTGAAGACAAGAAGTCAACTGACAAAGCCTCTTCTAAGAAGTCTAAAGGCAAACGAAAGAAGGAGAAAGCTCATCTTCCGTACATATCGAGGAGAAGGAGCAATCTAATTCTGAGTCGTCTAAAGAGAAAGGCAACCCAGAGAATGTGGGTATTCATTCTAAAGAATGAGTCAATTGGAGTAGCGTCTGGAGGCCCTTACCAACCGGAAAGGCCTCCAAGAAGCAGAAGTGGTCCGGCCATATTCGGCCAAGTGGAACCTTGTTCCGTACCCTCCTAAGTTTCAGAGCTCCGACCTTATAGGCTTTCGACGACAAATGGTCACCGAACCAACATATCTACTATTTCAAGTCTCAAAAGGAAATGTAGTAGATAATGATGTCATCTTGGCACGTTTGTTCATAGGCACTCTAAAAAGGCTTGCCTTTGAATGGTTCATGAAACTTCTAGAAGGCTTCATCAAAAACTAGGGTGATTTGGAAAAGCTCTTCCTGAAATGCTTCTTTGAAGACGACTCGAAAATTACAATGCCCACTCTCCTGGCAATAAAGCAGCGAAAGGGAGAGTCAGTCAAAACATTTGTGGAGAGATTTCAGAATATGGCGCTCCGATGTTCTAGCAGAATGACCCAGGCCACCCTGGTAGAAACATGCCTCACAATCTACAAACTTCACTCTTAGCCCAGATAGGGGCTGTTGAAAGCCGCACCGGAAGCAATTGGTCCAACAAGGTGAACAGGCCGAAGAAATTGTCGCCAGAGTTATGGCAGAAGAAAACAAGCCCCGACCCGAAAATTCGACAAGGCGCGCACCAGAAATATCTTTTCAATAAAAAAGAAAGAATACATTGGCGACAGAGACAAAATCCCCGTCAAACCTCAGCCGGCAAGGGGAGGTGGTTTTTCAAGTCAGCCACGCGCCAACAAGCAGTAGGCTTTCAAGGACGAACACGTCGATTCATTGTTCAAGTTGCTCAACAAGAGCAACAGATTGAAGCTTCCTGAAGCTAGACGTCCTGAGGAAGACGGCAAGTCCGACAATCCTAATTACTGTTTGTATCATAAGATGCAAGGGCACCCCACCAAGAGCTATTATGTCTTCAAAGATATTTTTCAAGCTCTAATCGATGCAGAAGTACTAAAGCTCCGTCCAGAGCAGAAGAAAATAACGGCTAATATGACATCATTTTTTCAGTTTGAAAAATAGCCTCCAGTACCGTCCTGAGTAGTTCCCATTCCGAAAGGAGAACTAGAATGATCAATACGGACCCACATCATTAGCAGGAGGAAGGTCTTGTACCTATCCCTACACCTCAGGGAGAAATTATGTCGGTTCATCCTGACCTTGTGGATGGCCAACAGTGGACTACTGTTACCAATCAAAAAGTCCAAAAGCAAGGCGAAAGCTTCATCCTGTAATATGGTGTGTGCTTCTCGGGAAGCAGAAATCGATGTTCCCTCACTAACCGATTCGGAAGAGAAAACAATCGTCCTTGCCGTAGAGCTCAATAAACCGCTCGTGGCATAAACTCGTTCGGGTCAGTCGTATTTAAAAAAGTATGACGAGACAATGGCAAGCCCTCCTAAACCTACTGCAGAGTCAGCCAAGCCCTCCGCGAAGCAACTGGTGGAGAAGCAGAAAGAGCTTCAATTTTCAAGGCTCTCCCAAAGGACAACGCGGAAGGATCCACAACACCTTACCACTTTGACGTCCTGGCTCAATTGGCCAATATCCCGGCCAGAATCACCCTTTACGAGCTACTGAGACTATCAAAATCAACAAGAGAAGCTCTAAGGAAAGCCCTAGCTGATGCTGAGATCTTCATGGCCCAGATCCCGGCTGGACCACAGGAGGAAAATGTAGAGTATTGCCTCCATGCCTCCCAAAATGCCCCCTGCATTACCTTCACGTCAGACGACATGCAGGTTAAGAAAAAACATATTGGCCCTTGTACTTCACAGGGTACATTGGATCGTCTGAAGTGAGCCGCATTCAGGTAGATTCAGGATTCGCATTGAGCATCATGCCTCGTCGGGTCATGTAGCACTTAGGGATCCCCACCCACCAATTGAGCGCCACCCAAACTACCATCTAAGATTTCAATGCCAACGGTACGCGCCCAATGGGGAAGATCAAGCTCAAATGTCAGATCGGATACCTAAGATCTGAAGTGACGTGCTATGTAATCGACGCCGACACTTTGTACAATTTGTTGCTCGGACGACCGTGGATTCATCGTAATTCCATCGTCCCCTCCACTCTCCATCAAGTCATGAAGTACATCGACGGAAGTGGGAAAGTCCGAACATTGATTATCGAAAGGCATCCGTTCAAGGGGGTAGAGAATAATTCTACAGACTTCCTCCTGTACCAAAACTCTCTAGAGACGAACGAGAATCTACAGCCAGAGGAACCAGACTCTGGTAATGAAGCTCGCACTGAGCCAGAGACGGAAGAAGAGTACATGTGGGAATTAAATCCACTTGTAACGAGCATTAATAAGCTCGATGTTAATAACACCGCCGATGACGTAGGCGAGTGGTGTATTAATGAAGAGTTGAATTTGGTTTACTTTTCTATGTTTGCTTCTGATTCAGTGCCATCAGACACTAGTACCGAGGTGGATAATGACCCCTGGTCGGCAATGGATGCTCTGACTTACTTGGTGGGAAAATCGAAGATCGAGGTGTAAATTCTTTCTTTAATGGTAAAGAAAATTACAGCGGATCAATAATCCTTTCACAAGAGAGGGGAGATATTCAAGCTCAAATCTCTCCTTTATTTAAAGCCGGGTTCTTGATGTGGCGATGGAAAGTGAATCTTGTTTTCCGTTGACCGGGTGAACGTCAAGACTTCTTGGGAATCTTCCCTTTGGATGGTGAACGAAGTAACACAGCTTTTGTCCAACAAGAATCTCAAAAAGACTTTAGGCAACAAGTTGTTAGAAGAGTTGAACTCTCTTTCTTTTAACTGAATATCTTGGTCCTTTTACGGCTTACAACCGAAGTTCTTTTGATCAGATTTTTTCCGACCCCTCTTCCATAGCAAACTGGGATATTTATAGAGGTTTCGGGGGGGTAAAAGTGTCCCCTAAAAATACTCCATAATGGGGGTTAACTTCCTCATTACATGGGCAGTAATTGACCCAGTAATGAGGGCAGTTATAACTGAGACGCAGGGTTTTGGGCCTCGCGTTTTGCCATTGAGGTGATGCTTGAGAAACGCGAGCTTCAAATTCTGCATCAAGCTTCACGTGAGAAGCGGGCTTTGGACTCTACGTCTTGGTACTGGTAATGCTGAGACGCGGCTTTCATGCTCCGCGTCTTGGTCATTACAGTGATGTTGAGACGTGGGTTTCAACCCTCGCGTCTTGGTACTGCAGTAATGCTAAGACGCGGCTTTCATGCTCTGCGTATTGGTCATTGCAGTGATGTTGAGACGCGGGTTTCAACTCTCGCGTCTTGGTGCTGAGCTGGTGGCGATGCTTAGCCTTGCGTTTGGAGTTTGGATTCTACTTTTTGATGACTTGTCTTCAGTGATTTTTAGACAGCCTACAGAGGCCCTTCCAAAGTTTCGGTATTCCGTGGTTGACTAGGACGGATTTCGAAATACTTTAGACTCTGGTTGAATTCATACTTCTCATGATCGGACTGCCAATCATTTGAAATGCCTTGAGCTTGATCCTGTCAGGAATGTGGTCTTCGTGAGTGTACTGTAAAACCCTTTGAAGCTACCAGAGATGATCGCAGTGAGTGTCTATATACGTGGTCCAGACCTCCTCAATGCTCTGAGCTGGTTGATGGTGTACTGTTGAACCAGGGGTAAACAGTCGTCTGTTTGTGCTAGTGCACTGTTGAACTGATTGCAAAAGTAAAGACTGAATGCAAATCTTGTAGACGCAGGAGTCATGTTGCTTTAGAGACGCAGGAGTCACTCAGAGTGGGCAGGGCGGCTCAACCTCTAGGCGAATGAGGCAGTCGCCGAGGGCCCCAAATATAATGGGGCCTCCAAAATTATAGTGTAAATTACTAAAATAAGAAATATAAAATATAGAAAATAATTTTTGTTCGTTCAATTGGGCGTGCCGGAGTGGTTATCGAACATGACTAGAAATTGTGTGGGCTTTGCCTGCGTGAGTTCGAATCCTGTCAGCATGAGTCTCTTCCACTTTCCCAAGCTAATATCCTTCACTCCCTATAACTATTTAATTATAATTAAAGAGGAGTCTTTTCCACTTCCTCAGCTGTCTTTTTCACTCTCCCTAACTATTTAATTATAATTAGAGAATTTTTCAAAATAAAACTCTCTTTCTCTCTGTGCACCTTACTTTTCACCGCCTCCGTCGCCCAGGCCTCAAATGACGACAGGGCTTGCAACTACTCTATAAAAAAATACGTTAGCAAAACTTGAATACAAAAACATGACTAAAAATTTTGCATCTCAAAAAACTAGAAGAATAGTTTTTCAATAAAATATTGATTAAATAACATATTAGTTAATATTATTACTTTTTTAAAGTATATTTTAAAAGGGCCCATTTGAAATTTTCGCCTAAGGCCTCCCTAAAAATTGAGCCGCTCCTGAGAGTGGGGACGCATCTATTAATTCGTTTGAAGAAATGCGGCCTCTAGAGAGACGCGATCTTTGAAGTGAAGACGCAGCTCTTACCCTGTTGACTAGGCGCGACTTTGGCCTTGCTGAAGAGACGCGACTTTTGAAGGGACGCGATTTTTGTTAAACGCAAGTCCCGCATTTTGGGCGCGTTGCCACCTGTCCGGCGGAGTTGAGGGGACATCTTTCTTTCGACGCGCAAAATTCGCGTCGCATTTAAGACGTACGCCACGCGTCGGGTAGAGATTAGGCCTGAGACATGCACCGCATATCTATGCGGATCACTATGCCTATAAAAGACAATAGTCTTTCAAGAGTCATCATTAGACTCTTCTTCTTTTCCACTGAGTTTTATATCTAGGGTTAAGAAAAGCTTGAAGCTTTTTTCATTTTCACCGTTTTCAACACCGATCTCACAGTCAAAATGGCACTGAAGACCAAACATGCTTCCTCGTCCTCGAGCGCTGTCGCTCCGGAGATTCAAATGGGTGGTCCTTCCATGGAGGAGGCCCTATTTCAGGTAGTAAAACCATCTGATTTGGTTTCCGTCATTGAAGGGGCTTAAAGAGTTCTCTTAACTCTTAAGTCTCTTTTGAATGTGAACTGCTAACGCGAGGCTCATACCTGTGTTTGATTTTCAGACGCGGCTCTTGAATTGGTAGGCAAGACGCGGGTTTGACGACCTCCGCGTCTTTGCTTCATCAACTCGAGTCCGTATCTGTTTATTGAACGAGGGCCTCGTTAGGCCTTGTGTTTTGGACTCAATGCTCAGAATATTTCTAAGTGTGGGGAGTTCAAACGCACACTTCCTATGATTATCGCGTCTTTTAAGATCAGGCGCAATTTTTACTAAGTCTCGCGTCTGAGTCTGATACGTAAAAATTTTTCTAAGTTATGGATTTTAAAATGCAGGCTTCACGCAAACCTCGCATTTTTTAGTCTAGAAGCGGATTTTGCTGATTTTTGTGTCTGGATTCATTCCTGCGTATGAATTTCAAACATCTAACCATTTTCTTTCAGATTCCTAACTAAGTGTTGTATTCTTTGCAGTGCGATATTCTTCCAATCCCTTGTCCAAGAAGTGCCACTTTGGGCACGTAGTGGCGCTGATCGTAATCTGACCTTCGTGCTTCAGAGGACTGCCCATGTGACTACTGGTAAGTCAAAGGAGCGAAAGGAGAGGATCTCCAAGGCCAATATGGTGACACTTCGGGAGATTATCTCTGATGGGCTGTTTGAAACGGATTCCCGCACTCCGTTACGGAAGCTTGCTTTCCTCTTTGGTGACGCCATTGACGAGGATGATAGGATTCTGCATGACGGAGATTATAAGTGGCTCCGTCAGATAGAGGACAGGAGGTTCTTCCTTCCCAATACGGAGAGGATGTATTTCTTATCCTATCTTTAACATATGTCCATTCATCGTACGATGGATTGGGATCTTTTCCGGTTTATCTCTGGCGTCTCTCTCGGCAGATTAGGTGCCAAAGAAGTATACTCTGTTGGCCATGGGAAAATGTATTCGGTTTATTTTCCGAGTTAGTTAGGCCTGAGTACCCGAAAGGAGAAACCCCTCAGCTTGGCGCCACCTTTATCAATCAGTTTTTAAAAGTTAGGGGTGATTTTCCCGTTGACTTTCGTCCGCTCGGATGGGTCCATTCTACCGACAAATCATTGTGGGATAGAATGGTTGGATTTGTTCTCGTCGAGCTCGGGGCTCTGCTGCAGCAGGTGGGGTTATATCACTCGGTCAGGGCCGTCTAATATGGCCTCCCACAGAGTTCCCATAATTTTTATGACACCCTAAAGCATTATAATCCTCTGACGGGCATATTTTTTACTCCAGCCGGAGAGATGGGGCTTGCTCTTCATGAGCTATATGAAGTCTCGGGGTTAGTTTATGGGAAATGCCCCTTATGAAGAATATGTCCCGACTTCTGAGGAGCTTTACCTTTTGAGGAAAGAGGACCCTCAGGTGTATGAGACATACTGGGAAGTGTTGTGCCACTTCCACATCTGCGGGCAGATATCCTCCTAGAGGAACAAGGGTGTCAAGCAAATGTCCTGGGCGAGCTATCTATTCAATGGCATAAATGAGAAGGATAGCTCAGTAACTAGTCTGGCCTCTTGCACTAACGAGGAGATTACTGAGAGGATCAATGCCTCCACAAGCTCTTACACCACTGAGTCGAACGAGGAATACTTTCAAACCCGATACAGTTTTTGAAAGTTTTCATCACCAGGCCCGAGTTCCCATTTCTGACCGAGCTCTATTGGCGGTCTTTCTCATGCTATGGCTGAAGCGTTGTGTGGTGCCAACGCTGCCGCATGAAGTAATCGTTGCTGATGTGGTATACCCGGCGGTCTTGCTTACCTATGGGAAGTCTATCGCTCTCCTTCCAGCGATGGTAGCCAGAATACAGAGCGGTTTACGGACTCTGGTCAAAAGCCTGTGCCAAGTGCAGACCATTGTAGATTCTGAGGACAGGCCAGTGGTCGATTCGGAGGGAAGACCGAGTGAAGACCCCTAACCCCAGGATCGAGCTTCCACATACATACCTGATGGCCTGGTATATTATGCACTGCCCTTCACTGATGAAGACAGTGCCTCTTTCTGGGCTTTCATATAGTTCTGAACATTTCGAACTATCAGCTCGCCCGTTGCTTCCCTGAAATTGCTAATGTGTCTTACGGGGATAAGTTTGCCGACCTTGCGCGGGGCCAGATGATT
The DNA here is from genome assembly GCA_038442645.1 of Agave tequilana. Lineage (NCBI taxonomy): Eukaryota > Viridiplantae > Streptophyta > Magnoliopsida > Asparagales > Asparagaceae > Agave > Agave tequilana. Next base: position 38,871 of record JAVJIF010009972.1, on the reverse strand, counting down.
TCACAAGGCTGCCATCGGGAGTCTTCTGGTGGCTGATCAATATTTGGCCTGGATATCTGATCTTTCGGCAAGAAAATTCATGTACGATCGAGCCTTACATGCCCAGTCGTTTTGCTTGACAGTTCAGCTATGATCAATTATATGTCGGCAACCCCAACGCCGGCCTCTGCTTCAGCAGAAATTTGTTTGAAGGCGCCCGGGTGTGGTACTAAAGTGTAGCTGGAGGACAAAAGTTGTTTTCAACTTACCTCACAAGCAGTCCAATTGTCATACCAGCCTCAGTTTTTGCACCTGGTACTCCCTGGCTAGTAGGATGCCTAATTTCGGAATAAATACCTCTTGCATTAAGAGCATCAAGGAATCTTACGAAACCAAGCTAGAGTCCAACAAACGTATGCGAGGTATGGACGAGTATCAGGCAGCCGAGAGGAAAACAGGAGGGGAAGCAGGGATAGGACCAAGGTCAGTAGCACCTAAGGGGCAACCTGTTAAAAAGAGTCGGCAGGCTGTATCCAAACGTTCCCGTGGCTCTGCTTCTAAGGGTGAGCCTATCCCAAAGAAGGCTAGGAGCGAATCGGAGGCTAAAGCTTCGATGCCCAAAGTAGTTCCTCCGGATATTGAAGAGCAAGGGGAGGAGGAAGAAGAAGAGGAAGAAGTCCTCGTCTAGTCGGCAAGCTGTATTCAAACGTTCCCGTGGCTCTGCTTCCAAGGGTGAGCCTATCCCAAAGAAGGCTAGGAGGGAATTGGAGGCTGAAGTTTCAACGCCCAAAGTAGTTCCTCCTAGTATTGAAGAGCAGGGGGAGGAAGAAGTCCCATCCTTCGCTCCCGCGGTCTGCGCAGCAGGGGTCCCTTGATCCTAGAGGAGGGAGAGTTCGCGTATGAACCCATCATGGCTGAAGAGGTCAAGCGACCCGAAGTTGACTTGGTGAGGAAGGATGATGTTGAAATTCCAGGAGTCTCGACTCAGCCTGGATCTTCTTTAGCTCATGGGAGAAGGGTGGAGGTGCAGCAGCCTGAGTCTACCAGTATATTGATGCCCACCTCACGGGTTGTCGATCCCAGCCCTACTACTAGGGTACTCAATGGTAAGATCTCGTTGCTGAAACCTCTTGTGTTGAACTGTCGTCTTCATCGTCCGAAGAACATGGATATTATTCTGGCGAAGAAGTCTATTTCGACGATGAACCTGCTCTTCCTGATACGAGCAAGTTCTCGCATATCTGGGAGAAAGAGATACAGGGGTACGTCCCTATGATGGTTTCGCCAATAGCAAAGATTGCCGCTACTGAAGGTGTTTTCTTTATCCTCTTGAACTGGTTCCTCATCAAGTTAGGAAAGAGTTCTGACATTTCCTTTTGACTTTCTTCTACAGGGCTGGCTGCCGGCAATGAAACCACAACTTCTTCTCATATTGAGGAGATGATCCAAGAGCTGGCCCAGCAGGAGGGCCTCGAAGCTCCCGCTACCGGGATGCCTCATGAGGGTGCAATCGCCGAGGTCGGGGAGCCCTCATCCCCAAGTGGTTTATCCAGAAATTTGCCATCTTCAGATCCTCAATTTGGTAAGAGAATGCTGACATATTAGATACTCTCCTTTTTATCATTACCACCGACATTTAATGTTGTGGTTTGTAGGGAGCACTGGGGTAGCTCAATAGAGGATCCTGCGGCCAGCATTGGCGCAGAATATAGCACAGTTCAAACTTCGGCCGGGGAACCCAGTGTCGTGGAGATTGCTGTTGCTTCTGTTGCTGTGGAGACTGCTACAACAATAACTGTCCCGGAGGTATTGGTGACGACTCAGTATCTGACGAGCCTGTTGTCGGCCTCACCCCTGCACACGTTGAAGTAGTTCTCGTCTCTCGCCCTGTCATGAAAGGGGGTCCGGAAGTACATCAACAGGGTTATCTCCAGCTAATGATATCATGGAAGAGCTAGCACGTCAAATGGTGCGACAATTTTTTGCTTCCATGAGATCCTCTATCGACTTGGTCCTTTCCGAGGGCAGTTCCTTTGATTTTGCCCGGATGCTTCTCGAGAATCCGATCATGAACATCAGTCACACTGGAAGTCCTTCGCAGGCTAGGGCGTGTCTGATGCTGATTGAACAGCTGGGAGTCATCTGAAGGAGCTCAAGACCCTGGAGAATGCTGGCTTAATGGAAGAGGCTCGGTCAACACTGAGTAAGCTCCTCGCAACTCAAGAACACGAATGAAAATAGATAGAGGAGCAAATGGTTGAAGAAGCCCGCCATCTCTAGCGCTTCCAAGCTGACTACCAAAAACTGATTGGCGATTCAAAAAAATCTGAAATCGTCATCCAGAGTGCAGAGTAAGTTATCACCACAGCTCGGATTACTATTGTCAGGACGCAAGCCTTGATTGAGGCCAATGAGCAGAAACTTACTGTTGCTAGAAAAAGGCTGGAGGAGCTGGAGGCTGCCAAGACGCAAGTCCAAGAAAATCTTACTGCTCATTCCTCCCGATTGGAGTCTCTTTAGGCGCAACTGGCTATGAGGAGATTCTTGTCCGAGGAAGAGTTGCAGGTTCAAGTTTTGGTAGAAGCTGAAAAGGCACGAGATGCACCGCCTCCAAGAACAAATCCGTTCTTTGGTGAAACAGGATTATTAGCCTCCCACCTCCCTTTTTTTTAACACTCCATCTGTCGAATAAGAGCGTTTGTGTTACTTTTATCATTTTTGAGTCAAATAATAAAAGTTCTCAAATTTTGTCCGTCTTTATCCTTTCAGACTCTTTTACTGCCTGGATGAACTCAGTTTTCATAGTCGTATTCCTTGACTGTTTGTGGAAACACGGTTCTTAGTCGTTTTGATAGGGTACGGCCATGAATAATAAATTCAGGATACGCTGAGGTCTTGAGCGAGACGCGGCTCTCATTTGCAGTGGAGACGCAGTTTTAGGTTCCTCAAAAATGACGCATGGATTTCACCTGGTTGGTAGGGACGCAGCTCTGACTCAATAGAGACGCGACTCTGGTCCCTTGAGAGGGCACAAACTCAGGCTGTACTGAGTTCATGATTGAGACGCGACTTTTATCTGCAGTGGAGACGCGACTTTGGGCCCCTCAAGAATGACGTGCGGGTCTTCAGCTGGTAGGTAGGGGCGTGGCTCTGACTCAATAGAGACGCGACTCTGGTCCCTTGAGAGGGCGCATCCTTAAAGCGCGAACCTACGTCCTTGATAAAGGAGACGCGACCTCCAGGTTCAGGACGCAGCTTTCAAGTCTTGTTAGTGGGTGTGAGCTCAAGACGCAATTCCTGAATTAGTCATAGAGGGTGGATCCCACTGGCTGAGGAGACGCGGCTGTGGACCACTATATGAGACGCGGTTGTAGACTCTTCAGTAGGAATGAAAGGAACGCAGCCCTCGGATTTATGAAAGGTCGCGGACTTGTGAACATGACCTTTGAGTCTGTGCCTGATGCCGCTTCCTAAGCGTTACACGCAGCCCATCTTTAAGATCTTGTTGGATCTTTTAATGCCAGTTCGGCATTGACGATTAGGGACTTGTGTCCTTCGATGTTTTCCGAAGCGACAATCCACGCGTCAGCTCCTTATTGGACTTGATGTTCGTGCGACAATTAAGGCTGATGGCTTTGATTTTTATGCCATTAATTACAGGCCTTATGGTTTGCCTGTAAATAGGCCTCACCCCCTTAACAGTCGATTATCTAGACTGTTTTCCTTTGCGAGCATGCGCTCGGAAGGTCTTCATCTTGATTTGTTTATCTTCCCTTCAAGGGATGTGTCCCAATGAACAGCACGAACTCGAAAGCTTCAATGCTTCCTGAATTCAAAGTTTTCATACTTTCCTTTAATCTTCTCTAAAGATTATCACTGTCAAAAGATTTTAAGATCAAAAAGCATCGCTTTAAGTGCTTTCACGGTCGCGCCTTGATAAATAAAGTTCAACTTCTAAAGAATTCTTCCCCAGGTAGGAACCAGTTGTCGCCATGAAATACTCAGTCCTTCTGAGTTTCTGTCTTCCTATCCATTGAAGAAATTCGATCTCTTCATCTTCTCTTGAAATCTGATTGATGCGCCCGTGTTCGGAAGTCACGTCTTTCAGACTTCTTGATGAAGCGCAAGCTGACTGACTTTAAACTCTAAGTCACAAATCCTTAAAACGCAAGTGTGATAAACTCTGTGCTTGGATCTTGAAACGCAAGCTTTGTACATGAAGCTCGCGTTTGAGGTTATTGACTTAGATAATTCCATCTCTTTTGAGACCTCTGGACATAGATATGGCAACCCCTATTTCTCAAACGTGGTGTGGCGAACTCTGCGCCTGGGCTTTCTCGTGTTTTATGTCTTGGGCGCAGGTCTAACACCAGATCGCGTTCAGATCTGTACTAGTCAACTCTGCGTCTGAAGTTCACAACTTCAATCGCGTCTGCTCTTCAGCTTTTCTGTTTCTACCTTAACAGAATTTTAACTTTTGATTTTTTTGCTTCTTACAGGTTCTGGCAGCCTCAGTTAGTCTTCCGCATCTTCGTTGGGCTCATGAGAGAATATTTCGACCCGCAACTTGTTCGAGCTCTTGAGATATCCGTCAAGGCCTTATTGGACATGACGCACCAGCAATGCTCCGGGTTTGTCATGGTCACAGTGGTATGGTGGTGGGTATAGTCCTCTTGCAGGTCACGGGAAAAAGGACGTCACCTGTAAGGTCTCGGATCCTCCCTTCACCAATCTTATCCCCAGAAGTGACATCGACGAAATACCCATGTTCATTGGATGACTTTCTGGTGGTGGAGATGTTCATCAACGAAGGATTACGACCCACACCAGTTGGTTGGGTGGAATCAGAATGTTCTTTTGCATTTCAACCTCGAAAAACACCATTGTTCTTGGTGAGCGATGAGCTTCTTCAATGTTTACATCATGCATCATGATGTAGTCAGCACTTGGTCATCTCAACACCGTCAACTGTGACATGTTCAGTGGGAGAAGAGAAGAACCTTTCTTCGGCGCTCTTCCAAACATCTTGTATTTTGAGCAGTGTATATGTCTTGAGGAGTGAGTGCAACCTTTCGCTGAGAGAGAGGGACTTCTTTGTACTCCTTTATTGTAACACTCAATCTTATTGTATAAGAGAGCGCCTTGTATCACTTTCATATGTTTGAATATTAATAAAAGAGATACTTTTCTTGTCTTCTTATATGCCTTGAATTTCTCTTTTTTTGAAAAATTAGACACATAAAAGTAGGACTCTTGACTTGCTAGAAATGTGATAATTAACTTAACAAGTCAAAGTTTGAAAAAATCCATTTCGAGAATTCAAGATTACTGTCAGAGGTATGATATTAACTTGACAGGAATGTGGGTCAGAGGTGTGATATTAACTTGACTCAACGAAAATTTCAGTTTCATTTGGGAAGGCTGAAAACATCACGGTCATAGGTGTAATGTTAAATTTGACAGTGAAGGCAATGCTAAAGGTGTAATTTTGAACTTGGCATTGGTATCTCGACTTCGATAGGGAAGTTCGAGGGAAAGTCATTGTCATAGGTGTATTGTTGAACTTAGTAATGAACTGGATGTTAGGAGTGTGATGTTAAACTTAGCATCGCTCATCTCAGCTTCGATATGGAAGTCTAAGGAAAAGTGACTGTCAGAAGTTTAATATTGAACTTTGCAGCAACTTAATCACTGTTAGAGGTGTAGTGTTAAACTTAACAGTAATTTGTCAGAGGTGTGATGTTAACTTGATAGTGGTTGATTTGTGATGTGAGCAATTTTGAGGACTTGTCATTCTATTGATGAGAATTGACAAGTGAAGTTTAGAATGTCAGAGGTTTAATTTTAACTTGACAAGGATTTAAAGACTTGTGACTCCATGTAGAGGAGAGATAAGTGAAGTTTGTACTCGTCGGGGAGTATTGAAATTTTTCATTGTCAGAGGTATAGTGCTAACATAGCAATGATTGTATTTGTAGACCTACCACTCTATGGAAGAGAATTGGTAGGAATTTCGGGTGGAAAGAAAAATGAACTGTCAGAGGCTTAATATTAACATGACAATCGTTGATTTCCTGAGACATAAGAAATTTGCCGTTAGAAGTGTAGTATTTACATAACAGCGAGGATTACTAATGAGTTTTATTGTCAGAGGTTTAATATTAACTTGACTGAATCCACTAGGGATTGGAAATATCCAATTTGTCAGAAGTGTAATATTAACTTGACTGAATCCACGTTCATTTCATTAGGGAGATGAACACAGTGTTTTTTTGTGGCCCTACCATTCTGTGGGTGAGAATTTGTAGGAGATTTTGGAGGAGAAAATGAGACCAAGTCCCTTAGAATTTTTAGCAAACCCTCAGCTATCAACGGATTTGATAGGCCTTTACCAACCATCGTTTGAGTTGGGCTAGCCATGCTATTCCCCTCAACATGATGAGTTGTCAAAAACTTATATTGGACTTGAAAGCCAACATTTTCCTCTATTCTTGGTCATTGGAGACGTAGGATGTCAATAGAAGAGTAACTAAGCTGAAACCAAAGTCTTGCATTTTGTCTCTTCCTTAATATTTATATCATGCAACATGATGTGACCATTGCTTGATCAGCTTGACACTGGTCACTCGTGATGTGATCCAATGAAGGGAAGAAGCTTTTCTTGGATCTGCAGTTTTGATCAAAGGTGTAGTATTAACCTGATCAGGAGAAGAGTGCTATTAAGGATAGTATTTCTTCAAGAACTTGCAGTTGATTGGCATTATGAGCGTATAACCACCTGAGGTTATGAGGCGATATGCTCCATTTGAGTAGACTGACTCTATTACAAATGGCCCTTCCAATTTGGGCTGGAATTTTCTTTTGGTTTTATGCGTCATCACCATAGGTCTTCTGACGGCTAAGACAAGATCGCCTTTCTTAAAAGTTCGCTCCTCGACTTTCTTGTTGAAAGCTCTGATAGTTCGAGCTTGATAGAGCTAAATTTGCTGTTGAGCTTGCAGGCATTCATCGTCCAAAGCCTCCAGCTCTTGGAGCCGCAGTCGATGCTTCTTCTCATTTGTCATCTCTGCTGTCAAGGCGACACGTAGAGATGTGATTTGGATTTCTAATGGGAGTCGGCTTCATACCCATATACCAAGGAGAAAGGTGTAGCCTTCGTGGGGTTCAAACCGTCGTGCGATAGACCCATAAGCATTCCCCTAACTTGTCGTCCCAGTCACGTTGGCTTTTTGAGACAAATTTCTTAAGAAGTTTCACCATAGTCTTGTTGAAAGCTTCTGCGAGACCGTTAGCGACTGGGTAGTATGCCGTTGAGGACACTCTGAACTCTGAACTTGTTGCAAACCTCTGAAAAGCCTGGCTGACGAACTGGGCCCATTATCATGAACAATTCGTCGTGGCACATCAAAACGGTAAATGACATGATGTTTAACGAATTTGATCACGTCAGATGCCTTTACCTCCCTCAAGGGAATAGCTTCAGCCCATTTAGAGAAGTAATCGGTTATAGCTAAGATGAACCGATGTCCTTTGGATGAAGGTGGGCTGATAGGGCCGACCATGTCCATTCCCCACATCTCAAATGACCAGGTTGAGGTTGTAGAGCGAAGATATCTCGGTGCTTGATGGATGAAGTCACCATGGACCTGGTAGGCGTGACATCATTTAGCGTAAGTGATGGCGTCTGGGATCATGTTAGGCCAATAATATCCCAGTCTTCGGAGTCGATCTCCAAGCTTCGGACCGGGCTAATGAGCTCCACACATGCCATCATGCGCTTCTTTGAGTACTTCGTGTGCCTCCTTTTGTGGCAGATAGCGGAGGAGGATCCCATCCTGCGATCGGCGATACAGTGTTCGCGTGATCGCATTATAGTAGAATTTGTGGGCTTTCCTTCTAATACAGCCACCTCTTTGGGATTATCAGGTAAGATGCCGTACAATGCATAGTCGATCTTCCAGTTTTTCTTGGTAACGGGGACGATATTGGCTACCCAATCAGGATGTTGCTCCTCCCTAATGAAGCCAGAGTTTATAAGCTTCTAGACTTCTGACTGGATTGCTTCCATTATTTCTGAACGAAACCGTCGTTGTTGCTGTTTGACTAGCTTCACGTTTGAATTAATGTTAAGGCGATGCATAGCCACTCGAGGATTAAACCCAGGCATGTCTTCGTATTTCCAAGCGAAAACGTCTATATACTATACTCTCGCACAAGATATATTAAATCTTCTTTCTCAGAGGATGATAGGCTTTCGCTTATAAAGATGGACTTAGGATTAACCTCATTAATCTGGGTAAATTTATCCTCCGTGGGTGGATCGCGTTGTTCATAGTGAACATCCCAGAGAGTATTTAGGTGTTTGATCCAAGGATCTGTATCAGACTAGATCCTTTCATCATCTCCGTCTTCCAGGTGGCTTGTTGAAATCATGTTTACTGAAAGTTCTCCGAAGACGTTGCCACACTAACATCTGACTCCCATGATGACGTGCCAGACGAGTGATTATGGTATAATGACTCTTCAGACTCAGAGGCTGACGGAATTGGAGTTGACACATAGCCCCAAACCCCTGCGTGTTCGATGTAATAGTCAGGGGTCTTCCCTTTCGGAACGAAAGATCGAAGTAGTGTTCTTCTTCTTTTGCCAAAGTTCAAACCAGGACAATTTGTTAGATCATACCCCATCCTCTCCATCATTCTGAGTACACTTGGCTCATAATGAGAGAACTGAGGAGATTCGTTCTCGCTTTCTAAGTCTTTGTGAGACATCAGTCCGGACTCAACTCTTCTGAAAAGAATTGGTTTTTGACCTCTGCGTCTTGCTGGAACCATGAATACTGATTCTTACGCATCACCGACATCTTGGTACGTTTTGAGGGATGACTGCATTGGTACATGCAATGATGTCAGAGCATCCATTGCCGACCAAGGGTCATCACCCACCTCGGTAATAGTGTCTGATGGCACTGAATCAGAAGCAAACACAGAAAAGTAAGCCAAATTCAGCTCTTCATTAATATACCATTCGCCTACATCATCGGCGGTGTTATTAATATCAAGCTTATTAATGCTCGTTACAAGTGGATTTAATTCCCACATGCACTTTTCTTCCACCTCTGGCTCAATGTCAGCTTCATTACCAGAGTATGGTTCCTCTGACTGTAGGTTCTCGTTTGTTTCCAGAGAGTCTTGGTACAGGAGAGAGTCTGTGAAATAGTTCTCTACCCCCTTGAACGGATGCCTTCGGCAATCAACGTTCGAACTTTCCCACTTCCGTCAATACACTTCATAACTTGATGGAGGGTGGAGGGGACGATGGAATTACAATGAATTCACGGTCGTCCTAGCAGCAAATTGTACGAAGTGTCGACGTCGATTACATAGCACGTCACTTCAGACTTTAGGTCCTCGATCCGCCATTTGAGCTTGATCTTCCCCATTGGGCGCGTACCATTGGCGTTGAAACCATAGATGGTAGTCTGGGTGGCGCTCACTCGGTGGGTGGGGATCCCTAAGTGTTGCATGACCCGGCAAGGCATGATGCTTAACGCGGATCCTGGATCTACCTGAATGCGGCTCACTTCAGACGATCCAATGTATCCAGTGAAGTACAGGGGCCGATCATGTTTTCCCTTGACCTGCATGTCATCTGAGTGAAGGTGATGCAGGGAGCATTTTAGGAGGCATGGAGGCAGTTCTCTTCATCTTCCTCCTGTGATCCAGTCGGGATCTGGGCCATGAAAATCTTTGCATCAGTTAGGGCTTCCCTCAGAGCTTCACTTGTTGACTTTGATAGTCTCAGGAGCTCGTAAAGGAGAATTCTGGCCAGGATATTGGCCAATTGAGCCAGGACGTCAAAGCAGTAAAGTGATGTGGATCCTTCCGCGTTGTCCTTTGGAAGAGCTTGGAAAATCGAAGCTCTTTCTGCTTCTCCACCGGTTGCTTCGCGGAGGGCTTAGCTGACTCTGCAGTAGATTTAGGAGGGCTTGCTACCATCTCGTCATACTTCTTTAAATATGACTGACCCGAACGAGTTTTCTGCCACGAGCGGTTTATTGAGTTCTGCGGCAAGGACGATTGTCTCCTCTTCTGAATCAGTTAGTGAGGGAACATCAGTTTCTGCTTTCCGAAAAGAAGTGCACCCCACGTTGCAGGACGAAGCTTTTGCTTTGCCTTTGGACTTTCTGTTGGTAACAGTAGTCCACTGTTGGCCTTCCACAAGGTTGGGATGAACCCACATAATTTCTCCCTGAGGTGTGGGGACAGGTACCAGACCCTTCTCTTGTTGGTGATGTGGGTCTGTATTGATCATTCTTAGTTCTCTTCTTGGGATGGGAACTACTCCGGACGGTGCTGGAGGCTGTTTTCCAAACTGAAGAAATGATGTCATATTAGCTGTCACTTTCTTCTGCTCTGGACGGAGCTTTAGCACTTCTACATCGATCAGAGCTTGAAAGATGTCTTTGAAGACGTAACAGCTCTTGGTGGAGTGCCCTAGTATCTTATGATACAGGCAGTAGTTAGGATTATCGGACTTGCCGACTTCTTCAGGACGTCTAACTTCAGGAAGCCTCAATCTGTTGCTCTTGTTGAGTAACTTGAACAATGAATCGACATACTCATCTTTGAAGGAATACTGCTTGTTTTCGCGTGGCTGACTTGAAGAACCACCTCACCTAACCGGTTGAGGTTTGACGGGGTATTTATCTCCGTCGCCAATTATCTTTTCTTTTTGATTGAAAAGATATTTCTAGCATGTGTCTTATCGACTTTTCGGGTCTGGGTTTGTTTTCTTCTACCCTAACCCTGGTGACAATTTCTTCAGCCTGTTCACCTTGCTGGACCAATTGCTTTCAGGTGCGGCTTTCAGCAACTCCAATTTGAACTAAGAGTGAAGTTTGTAGATTGTGCCGGCATGTTTCTACCATGGAGGCCTGGGTCATACCGCTGGGACATCGGAGTTCCATATTCCGAAATCTTTCCACAAATGTTTTGACTGACTCTCCCTTTCGCTGCTTCGTGGCCAAAAGAGTGGACATTGTAATCTCCGAGTCATCTTCAAAGAAGCGTGTCAGAAAGAGCTTCTCCAAATCACCCCAGTTTTTAATGGAGCCTTCTGGGAGTTTCATGAACCATTCAAAGGCAAGCCCTCTTAGAGCGCCGATGAACAAACGCGCCAAGATGGCATCATTATCTACCACATTTCCTGTCTGAGACTTGAAGAAGTAGATGTGTTAGTTCGGTGACCCTTTGTCGTCGAAAACCTGTAGGGTCGGAGTTTTGAACTTAGGAGGGTATGGGATAAGGTCCCACTCGGCCGGATATGGCCGGACCACTCCTGCTTCTAGGAGGCCTTTCCGATTGGTAAGGGCTTCCAGACGCTGCTCCAATTGACTTATTCTTTTGGAATAAATGCCCCTATTCTCTGGGCTGCCTTCCTCTTTAGACGAGGATTTAGATGACTCGGAATTAGATTGCTCCTTTTCCTCGATATGTACAGAAGATGAGCTTTCTTCTTCTTTCTGTTTGCCTTTAGACTTCTTAAAAGAAGTTTTGTTGGTTGACTTCCTCTTCTTTTTAAGCAATTGTGTGAGCACCTGCTTGAGGGTATCAATAGATTCTTTTTGAGCGCGAATCATATCGAATTGTTCCCTCTGGACCTGGGCTTGCTGTTCAAAGCGCCTAACCGTCTCCTCGGGAGTATTTGTCATGTACGCAAAGGCTTCCTTCTCTATGGAAGATTTTGAGGCTTGCGATTCTGCAACTGCGGAATCTGATTCATTTACTTCAATGCCCCGAGCTAGGATACCGTAGTTGATCGGGGCGACCGCACTAGTCTGAGTGCTAGTATGCCGATACACTCTTTCTGGTTCCGTGTCAGACTCATTGGAGCTGACTGCCGGTTATTTTTCTCTACTTTTACTCACCATGTTTGCAGTGACTTCAGGGTACTTCATGTCAGAGAAGGCTCCCTTTCTGTGAGAGCGACGCTTCTTGGCTGATCGAGAGGTTGAGGTCAATCGTCTGAACACCGACTGTTTGCTTGTCTGTGAGCTACAGCGGCATTCAGAGATCATTGCCGTGATAAGTCGCTCACAGCAACAAGACGGAGTGATCTGATTAGCACTCCTTTTCTTCGTCAAATAATCTCTTAGATCTGTCGAGGAGGACCAAAGAGATCAGCCTCGGGTTGTCGAGGGCTTTTCAGCTTCTGAGAGCTATCCTTGCGTCGCAAAGCTGAGACGCAGGGTTCTGAGACGCAGGGCTCACATCCTAAAAGACAGACGCGGCTCTCGCATTTCGGCTTGAGAACGCAGGCCTCGCGTCTCTGCTGAGAAGGGATGCGAACCTTGCGTTGCTAGTTATCGCATTTAGCTAGCGAAGGTTGAGATACTCAGATTTTCTCAATTCCGCGTCTGATTAGGGAAACGCGTGTCTTGTGTCTCTGAGAAGAGGTACGGACCTCGCGCTGCTGAACGTCGTATTTGGGAAGTGGAGCTTCAGAAACGCAGGTCTGGTGGGCTTCGCGTTTAGGTTTCCAAACGCGGACTTCGCGCGTCTGAGGTGGTTCAAGAGACGTGAATTTGAGCCCCGCTGTAACACCCCGCTCCCAGAATACGTACTTAGTTGCGTATTCAGATTTTTCGATCGTATTTTCGATTTACTTCCTGTATTTGTTTTGCTTTATGAATTATTTATATGATCGTTTTGTCTTGGATCCGGATTCACGGACTCGGAGTCAGCCCTAGTCTGAACCGAGGACCCGATCCTAGTGAATTGCTCGATTTGGTCTTTTCGCTATTCCGGTTTACCGATTTCAGTTTCAAACATCATTTTCTAATATTTTAGATTTTCTATGATTTTCTGAAATTTTCCTGAATTAAATTGAAAATCTTCAAAACCGGGGTCGACCAATTCTGCTGCTCGATTTTCGAATTTTTAATTTACAAACGGAGTAGAATTTCTAAAAAACAGCTTTCACATTATTTCTTAAAATCATATTTTCTATCTAAATACTTTTTCTGAGATTTTCAGAATTTATCAAAATCCGGCCGACCCGGTATAGACCGGTATTGACAGTTGACTTCAGGATTTTTATTTCGAAAATAGGATTGAATTTCTAAAAACCGATTTCACCAAAAATCTTTATAATATTTCTTATTTTTGAGAATTTTTGAAAAACTTTCCGAGTTACTCTATTTTTCGGGCCTTTCTTAAGTTTTTTGGTGTTTTCCCAGATACCAGAATTTTATCCAAATATTTTACTCTTTTCCATTTTTCTCTCTCCTCGCTAAACGCGAGTTCCACCAACTCGGATTCAATCTTTAATGCAGTGATCCTCTCCATACTACATTTAATGCATTTCAGATCAACTCCCATCAAGTCATTATGACTTTCTCTCTCCTCTGTTAACGCGACTTTCGCATTTTCTTCTAGACGCGGCTTTAATTTCCGCGTTTGGCTCCTTATTTGCCTAGACGCAGCTTTGGTATCATGGGGACGCAACATCCTTGAATGAAACGCGAGTTTCACTTTATATGATGGGATTGGCTACATTATAATATTTCCCCCATTATATATACACCCCCTCTTTACATTCTTCTCTCTCTCTCTTTCACATTTCTTTCCTTCTCCATTTCCAGCAAGCTTGCAGGCCACAAAAATGGCAGCCATGGGCTTGCCTTGGCCGGCCAAATTCTCCACCATTTTCCCTCCATTTTCACCACCAACACCACCACCTCTTTCTCCTCCATCTCCTCCTTCATTTCAACAACAACAACAACCACAACACCATCTTCTCCACCATCTTCTTCCTCCATTTCCCACCAAAATAACCCATTCCCACCACCACCTTCTCCACCATCTCCACCACCACCTACTCCATCTTGCCACCAACGACCATGCCATCTTCCTCTCCTCGTCGTGCTCTTTCCGACTAGCCATTGCATCGCTCTCCGAAACATCATTTCAAAAAACTCATTTTTACAATTTGAACTACACTTGCACCACCATCTATGACTTGGGCTTGGAGCCTTGGCCGCCTTCTCCGGCCAACTCCGGCCATCTCCGGCCGCCGCCGGCGACCACCGGCCAAGCCACGGTCGGCCTACCTCCCCTTTCTCTTCTTTCTTTCCTTCTTTCCTTTGCTTTTCTTTCTTTCTTTCCTTCTTTATTTTTCTCCTTCCTTTCACTTTCATTCTTCCCTGGCTAAAAACCTGCGTCCCTCTCTCACCCTTTCCTTGCGTCTCCCTTTTATTTCCTATCTCTCTCTTTCTCTGTTCCTGCGTCTCTCTTTCACTCTCCCTCTTTCCATGTCTCTCTTTTTCTTTCTGTTGATTTCTAGACGCGGATTTTACCCCTGCGTCAAATAGTTATTTAACGCGACCTTCGCTTTCTTATATCAACGCAACGCGGAGTTCATGCTCGCGTCTGCGTTCTCCTCGTGTCCTTGCTAGAACGCGGGTCTCGAACCCCGCGTTTGTGACATCCCTGCAACGCTATTTCCCGCGTCCGCTATTTCCCGCGTCCGCTATTTCTCGCATCTCTTTTCTTTCCCGCGTCTCCATTCTCTCTCCTCTTGGTTCATTCTCTCTCCTCTCTCTCATTCTCTTTCTCTCTTGATTTTCTCCTCTATCACTTTCCCTTTAAACGCGTTGACGCGTTGATTTCCTGGATTCTGGTGATCGGGATTTCACTATATTTTCGAGACTTAGGCGAGTGTTCTCGCTTTCCTCTTGGCTTTCCCATTTCATCTGGTCGACTTGTATTACTCACGATTTATGCTGTTTGGAACTAACACTTTCTTTGATTGTGTTCAACTATTATTCTATCACTTGACAAGTACATGCTTGATATGTTAACACTTGGCATGCTTTATACATGCTACTATTTAATACTTGTTTGTATCACCTGTCTATATCACTTGTCAACTGTTGTGTCATCACCTGACACTCGACTTGCTACTTAACACTTGCTTCTGACTATGATATGACTACCACCTGCCTCCTGACATATCAATACTTGACCTGTGACTTGAATATTATACTTGTTATCCTGTATTATATACAGTGACCTGAATCTATAGTACCTATGTACTCCTGCTATTCCCGTAAATTGTTAATTACCTACCTAATTATAATAAGACAACTTGCACCCGGTTTGGGGGAAACTGATGGGCCCTGATTAATCATGTTTATGGTGGTCTTATCGAACCGCGCGTGGCCACATTCTTGAGGGATCACCTGGCGGCCACCAGGGATTCCGTGGGGTGTGCTGGCACCCCTACTCCTGTCTATTCCTGCCGGGTATGCACACGCCCTAGGCCTATTTCTATGGGATCTGCGATACTATATTCCTGTTCGGGCGTAAATAAGTCCCGGTACCTAGCGGTACGTTCAGGCTCAGCACCGGATACTCCTGAACAGTTGTCCCGGGCATGTACGGGGCCCATCCGAAACATGATTCATCGAACTTTATCAGTTTCCAAATAACTTGCTCTATAAGTTGTGAGTGGAAGTATGTGGAATGGACACATACTGAAGCCTAGAACTTAGACGGCCCCAATTATAATAAGATGTTAATATGCAATTTGTTGTGCTGTTCTGTAGCTCAGGCTGTACGCGCTTGGATTACGGTAACATGGGATAAAGGTATAAAGATGAGGGTTTCCTTATTTGGATTATTCCTTCGAGGTACTAATCTCATGGAGCCGTGGCCTAAACCTGTACAATCGGATTTGCTCGTAATCGGTTTTATCGATTTTATGTTAGTTTAGGAGATATCTGGTGTTGCCCTATCTACTTTACTTCTCATCTCTTATCTTATCATACCATGAGTAGTTCCTGCTTGATATCACTTGTTTTATATCTACTTGCTCCTGCATGCTTACCTATGCTCGCCACTTGGCATTCGTACCACCACTCGCCTGGGGAGTTCTATCTGACTCCCCTGGATCCTCATGTCCAGGTCATGGAGCTTGGAGCGTGTGGATTCCCCCAGTTGCTGATCAGAGTGGCGCAGCGGTAGCGTGGATCTCCAGCAGACCGTTCAGAACCTTATCCTTCCAGGCCCCCTGCTCGGCTCTAGAGTTTTCCTGTTATGACTCTGAGCCTCTTTTTGTACTGTTCATACTTGTACATCTCTTTGTAATCTCGCAATTGCGCATATCAGTGATGTAATATTCATGTAATATTGGATCACCTCTGATGATAACTTTGTAATTGTACTCATATGTTGGAATGTATAATGCACCACTTGCTTCCGTACTCTGATTCTTGCCTGTACTGATGCTTAGCGTATATACGTGAGGGTATTTCTGACCTGCGTATATACGTCGCAGTAACGTCTCCGTACCCGCAGGATCGGGGCGTTACAGGGTGGTATCAGAGCCTAGGCTCTCGCATCCTCAGTACGTCCAGACGGCAAATTAATGGTAAAGAGATTTGCAACTGGAATGCATGAGTCCTGGTTATACGCTCCAACTACAAGTACAGAGTTATCTATTCTTGATCATCTTTCCTTTGATTCCTAATCCTTCCATCTTTACCCTGTTTTGGTTTTTCGAAGCCTTTATACCAACTTAAGATATGAATAGAC
Organism: Agave tequilana; assembly: GCA_038442645.1. NCBI lineage: Eukaryota > Viridiplantae > Streptophyta > Magnoliopsida > Asparagales > Asparagaceae > Agave > Agave tequilana. Next base: position 22,294 of record JAVJIF010009972.1, on the reverse strand, counting down.
TAGAGAGGTAGCAGCTGGTTCTAAATGAAGCGATTATATGATCTCTTTGGCCAACTCTGTGAAGTTCGGGTATTCTCAGGATTGATTCACGATCGGGTTATCTTTCAGAAGTCAGTAGTCGGAATTCTTTACGGATATTCTACATTCTCGGCTATATCTTTCAGAGTGATCGATGCCTGGTCTTCGGAATTCTTAACTATCGGCCTTCTTTATTATGCTCAGAATTATCAGGGTTTTCTTCATCTTCAGTATTCTGGCTCATTCTTGGAGCGACATTAAGTATGCAGTACAGCGTGAATTCTATTGCAAAGTTATGTTATCAGTCAGTAATATTCGGCATTGTTTGAAGATTTATACAGCCGGAAGTGCAGAGAATGTCTATATTATGATCATTGCTCAGTCAACTTGAGAGCCCTACCTATAGTGCTTCATATCTTGATTGGTATAATTCTCGTCCTTGTCCTCTTTGTGTTCAATTTACCCCCTATCGAAATTGCGAGGACGCAATTTTTGTAAGGTGGATGGATTGTAACACCCCGCTCCCAGAATACGTACTTAGTTGCGTATTCAGATTTTTCGATCGTATTTTTCGATTTACTTCCTGTATTTGTTTTGCTTTATGAATTATTTATATGATCGTTTTGTCTTGGATCCGGATTCACGGGCTTGGAGTCAGCCCTAGTCTGAACCGAGGACCCGATCCTAGTGAATTGCTCGATTTGGTCTTTTCGCTATTCTGGTTTAACCGATTTCAGTTTCAAACATCATTTTCTAATATTTTAGATTTTCTATGATTTTCTGGAATTTTCCTGAATTAATTGAAAATCTTCAAAACCGGGGTCGACCAATTCTGCTGCTCGATTTTCGGATTTTTAATTTACAAACGGAGTAGAATTTCTAAAAACAGCTTTCACATTATTTCTTAAAATCATATTTTCTATCTAAATACTTTTTCTGAGATTTTTCAGAATTTATCAAAATCCGGCCGACCCGGTATAGACCGGTATTGACAGTTGACTTCAGGATTTTTATTTCGAAAATAGGATTGAATTTCTAAAAACCGATTTCACCAAAAATCTTTATAAATATTTATTATTTTTGAGAATTTTTGAAAAGCTTTCCGAGTTACTCTATTTTTCGGGCCTTTCTTAAGTTTTTGGTGTTTTCCCAGATACCGGATTTTATCCAGATATTTTACACTTTTTCCATTTTTCTCTCTCCTCGCTAAACGCGAGTTCCACCAACTCGGATTCAATCTTTAATGCAGTGATCCTCCATACTACATTTAATGCATTTCAGATCAACTCCCATCAAGTCATTATGACTCTCTCTCTCCTCTGTTAAACGCGACTTTCGCATTTTCTTCTGGACGCGGCTTTAATTTCCGCGTTTGCCTCCTTATTTGCCTAGACGCAGCTTTGGTATCATGGGGACGCAACATCCTTTGAATGAAACGCGAGTTTCACTTTATATGATGGGATTGGCTACATTATAATATTTTCCCCATTATATATACACCCCCTCTTTACATTCTTCTCTCTCTCTCTTTCACATTTCTTTCCTTCTCCATTTCCAGCAAGCTTGCAGGCCACAAAAATGGCAGCCATGGGCTTGCCTTGGCCGGCCAAATTCTCCACCATTTTCCCTCCATTTTCACCACCAACACCACCACCTCTTTTCTCCTCCATCTCCTCTTCATTTCAACAACAACAAACAACCACAACACCATCTTCTCCACCATCTTCTTCCTCCATTTCCCCCAAAATAACCCATTCCCACCACCACCTTCTCCACCATCTCCACCACCACCTACTCCATCTTGGCCACCAACGACCATGCCATCTTCCTCTCCTCGTCGTGCTCTTTCCGACGAGCCATTACATCGCTCTCCGAAACATCATTTCAAAAACTCATTTTACAATTTGAACTACACTTGCACCACCATCTATGGCTTGGGCTTGGAGCCTTGGCCGCCTTCTCCGGCCAACTCCGGCCATCTCCGGCCGCCGCCGGCGACCACCGGTCAAGCCACGGTCGGCCTACCTCCCCTTTCTCTTCTTTCTTTCCTTCCTTTCCTTTGCTTTTCTTTCTTCTTTCCTTCTTTCTTTTTCTCCTTCCTTTCACTTTCATTCTTCCCTGGCTAAAAAACCTGCGTCCCTCTCTCACCCTTTCCTTGCGTCTCCCTTTTATTTCCCTGTCTCTCTCTTTCTCTGTTCCTGCGTCTCTCTTTCACTCTCCCTCTTTCCATGTCTATCTTTTTCTTTCTGTTGATTTCTAGACGCGGATTTTACCCATGCGTCCAAATAGTTATTTAACGCGACCTTCGCTTTCTTATATCAACGCAACGCGGAGTTCATGCTCGCGTCTGTGTTCTCCTCGTGTCCTTGCTAGAACGCGGGTCTCGAACCCCGCGTTTGTGACATCCCTGCAACGCTATTTCCCGCATCCGCTATTTCCCGCGTCCGCTATTTCTCGCGTCTGCTTTTCCCGCGTCTCCATTCTCTCTCCTCTTGGTTCATTCTCTCTCCTCTCTCATTCTCTTTCTCTCTCTTGATTTTCTCTCTCTCTATCACTTTCTCTTTAAACGCGTTGACGCGTTGATTTCCTGGATTCCGGTGATCGGGAATTTCATTATATTTTCGAGACTTAGGCGAGTGTTCTCCTTTCCTCTTGGCTTTCCCATTTCATCTGGTCGACTTGTATTACTCACGATTTATGTTGTTTGGAACTAACACTTTCTTGATTGTGTTCAACTATTATTCTATCACTTGACAAGTACATGCTTGATATGTTAACACTTGGCATGCTTTATACATGCTACTATTTAACACTTGTTTGTATCACCTGTCTATATCACTTGTCAACTGTTGTGTCATCACCTGACACTCGACTTGCTACTTAACACTTGCTTCTGACTATGATATGACTTACCACCTGCCTCCTGACATATCAATACTTGACCTGTGACTTGAATACTATACTTGTTATCCTGTATTATATATACAGTGACCTGAATCTATAGTACCTATGCACTCCTGCTATTCCCGTAAATTGTTAATTACCTACCTAATTATAATAAGACAACTTGCACCCGGTTTGGGGGAAACTGATGGGCCCTGATTAATCATGTTTATGGTGGTCTTATCGAACCGCGCGTGGCCACATTCTTGAGGGATCACCTGGCGGCCACCAGGGATTCCGTGGGGTGTGCTGGCACCCCTACTCCTGTCTATTCCTGCCGGGTATGCACACGCCCTAGGCCTATTTCTATGGGATCTGCGATACTCTATTCCTGTTCAGGCGTAAATAAGTCCGGTACCTAGCGGTACGTTCCGGCTCAGCACCGGATACTCCTGAACCGTTGTCCCGGGCATGTACGGGCCCATCCGAAACATGATTCATCGAACTTTATCAGTTTCCAAATAACTTGCTCTATAAGTTGTGAGTGGAAGTATGTGGAATGGGATACATACTGAAGCCTAGAACTTAGACGGCCCCAATTATAATAAGATGTTAATATGCAATTTGGTGCTGTTCTGTAGCTCAGACTGTACGCGCTTGGATTACGGAACATGGGATAAAGGTATAAAGATGATTGAGGTTTCCTTATTTGGATTATTCCTTCGAGGTACTAATCTCATGGAGCCGTGGCCTAAACCTGTACAATCGGATTTGCTCGTAATCGGTTTTATCGGTTTTTATCGGTTTTATGTTAGTTTAGGAGATATCTGGTGTTGCCCTATCTACTTTACTTCTCATCTCTTATCTTATCATACCATGAGTAGTTCCTGCTTGATATCACTTGTTTTATATCTACTTGCTCCTGCATGCTTACCTATGCTCGCCACTTGGCATTCGTACCACCACTCGCCTGGGGAGTTCTATCTGACTCCCCTGGATCCTCATGTCCAGGTCATGGAGCTTGGAGCGTGTGGATTCCCCCAGTTGCTGACCAGAGTGGCGCAGCGGTAGCGTGGATCTCCAGCAGACCGTTCAGAACCTTATCCTTCCAGGCCCCCTGCTCGGCTCTAGAGTTTTCCTGTTATGACTCTGAGCCTCCTTTTGTACTGTTCATACTTGTACATCTCTTTGTAATCTCGCAATTGCGCATATCAGTGATGTAATATTCATGTAATATTGGATCACCTCTGGTGATAACTTTGTAATTGTACTCATATGTTGGAATGTATAATGCACCACTTGCTTCCGTACTCTGATTCTTGCCTGTACTGATGCTTAGCGTATATACGTGAGGGTATTTCTGACCTGCGTATATACGTCGCAGTAACGTCTCCGTACCCGCAGGATCGGGGCGTTACACCCGCGTTCTGTATCTACTGGACAGGTAATTATTCCAGCTTCTCACGCCTGTAGTTGACGCGCACGTCGTCTCTGTCGTCGTTCAGCGTTCCGGTTATGCCGTACGGGTTCCTGGGAACCCCTGTGACCTGGGACTGAGGAAGATGACAGGATGAACAGGCTGAATATCAGCAACGCTAACCTCGCGGGTCTCATGGGAGACATTGACGTGGGTGTTACGTGTGATATGACTAGCCATGACACTCTTCTTGTCAGTCGTATCTGAAGGGATCTCAGAGTGAACTGGAGAGTAGGTGCCCGAGGAGACCTTGCGGTACTGCCATGCTCTAGGGCTCTTAAAGCCGGAAGAGAGGAACTCTTCATATTTGCCTGGTCAAACTCGATAATGAGTGATTCGACTATTTTTCCCATGTAGGTAACGTCACCTTGTGCCACAACTAGCTCATCGGTAGAGAAGTAGTCCCCAGTGGAGTCGTCATCTCTTGTTTGGTGGGAAAATCGAAGATCGAGTGTAAATTTTTTATTTGATGGTAAAGAAAATTACAGCGGATCAATAATCCTTTCACAAGAGGGGAGATATTCAAGCTCAAATCTCCCCTTTGTTTAAAGCCGGGTTCTTGATGTGGCGATGAAAGGTGAATCTTGTTTTCCGTTAACCGGGTGAACATCAAGACTACTTGGAATCTTCTCTTTGGATGGTGAACGAAGTAACACAGCTTCTATTCAACAAGAATCTCAAAGAGACTTTACGTAGCAAGTTGTTAGAAGAGTTAAACTCTCTCTTTCTTTTAGTTAGATATCTTGGTCCTTCTACGGCTTACCAGATTTTTCCCGAACCCTCTTCCATAACAAACTAGGCTATTTATAGAGGTTTCAGGGGGTAACTCCCTCATCATGTAGGCAGTAATTGACCAAGTAATGAGGACAGTTATAACCGAGACGCAGGGTTTTAGGCCTTGCGTTTTGTCATTGAGGTGATGCTTGAGAAACGTGAGCTTCAAATTCTGCGTCAAGCTTCACGTGAGTCGCGGGCTTTGGACTCTGCGTCTTGTACTGCAGTAATACTGAGACGCGGCTTTCATGCTCCGCTATCTTGGTCATTGCAGTGATGTTGAGACGCGGGTTTCAACCCTCGCGTCTTGGTGTTGCGCTGGTGGCGATGATTAGCCTTGCGTCTGAAGTTTGAATTCTACTTTTTGATGACTTGTCTTCAGTGATTTTTAGATAGCTTACTTTGACATCATTGCATGTAACAATGCAGTCATCCCTCAAAACGTACCAAGATGTCGGCGATGCGCAAGAATCAGTATTCATGGTCCCAGTAAGACGCAAAGGCCAAAACCAATTCTTTTCGGAAGAATTAAGTTCGAATTGATGTCTCGCAAAGACTCAGAAAGCGAGAACGAATCTCCTCAGTTCTCTCATTATGAGCCAAATGTACTCAGAATGATAGAGAGGATGGGGTATGATCTAACAAATGGTCCTGATTTGAACTTTGGCAAAGGAAGAAAAACGCTACTTCGTCTTTCGTTCCGAAAGGGAAGACCCCTGACTATTACAATCGAACTCGCAGGGGTTTGGGCTATGTGTCAACTCCAATTCCGTCAGCCTCTGAGTCTGAAGAGTCATTATACCATAATCACTCGTCTGGCACATCATCGTGAGAGTCAGATGTTAGTGTCGGCAACGTCTTCGGAGAACTTTCAGTAAACATGGTTTCAAAAAGCCACCTGAAAGACGGAGATGATGACAGGATCCAGTCTGATACAGATCTTGGATCAAACACCTAAATACTCTCTGGGATGTTCACTATGAACAACGCGAACCACCCACGGAGGATAAATTTACCCAGATTAATCTGGGAGATGAGGCTAATCCTAAGCCCATCTTTATAAGCGAAATCCTATCACCCTCCGAGAAAGAAGATTTAATATCTCTTGTGCGAGAGTATATAGATGTTTTCGCTTGGAATTATGAGGACATGCCTAGGCTTAATCCTCGAGTGGCTATGCATCGCCTTAACATTAATTCAGACGTGAAGCCAGTCAAACAGCAATAGCGACAGTTTCGCCAGAAATAATGAAAGCAATCTAGTCGGAAGTTAAAAAGCTTATAGACTCTGGCTTCTTTAGCGAGGAGCAACATCCTGATTGGGTAGCCAATATCGTCCTCGTTACCAAGAAAAACGGGAGATCCGGATTTGCATCGATTTTCACGATCTAAATGAAGCCTGTCCCAAAGACGAATTCCCTCTCCCAATCACCGATATCATGATTGACAATACGTGCGGGTTTGAACGAATGTCCTTCATGAATGGATTCTCTGCGTACAATCAAATCAAATGTATCCTGATGATGAAAAGCATACTTCTTTTAGAACACCACTGGGGGTATATTGCTATACTGTCATGCCCTTCGGACTGAAAAATGCGGAGGTAACATATCAGAGAGTTATGAATGCAATTTTCCACGAACACATGCGTGAAACAGTGGAATGCTACGTCGACGATATTGCAGTAAAAAGCTGCGCCAAGAGAGCGACCACATAGCAGATCTGAAGACAATTTTTGAAATCATGTGGGCACATCAGTTGAAAATGAACCCCACCAAATCTTTCCTGGGGGTAGCCAACGGTAAATTCCTAGGGTTTGTGGTGACATCTAAAGGAATTCACTTAGACCCAGAAAAAGTCCGCGCTATCCAGGAGATGCAACCTCCAAGGAATCTCAGGGAGCTTAGAAGATTGCAAGGGCGACTAGCGTACATCCGGAGGTTTATCTCAAATCTCTCTGGAAGATGCCAACCCTTAACCAAATTAATGAAGAAGGGCATCTCATTTCTCTGGGATGATGCTTGCCAACAAGCGTTCGAGGAAATCAAACGATATCTCATGCAACCACCCGTCCTTACAGCTCCAAATCAGGAAAACCTTTCCTGATATATGTTCGAGCGATGGATTATTCCTTAGGAGCTTTACTAGCCCAGAATAATGATCAGGGACATGAGCAGGCAATCTATTATCTGAGTAGAACTATGATCGGAGCCGAATATCGGTATAACCCGATTGAAAAGGAATGTTTGGCGTTGGTGTTCGCCGTCCAGAAAATGCGACACTACTTGGTGGGCTAACTATAAATGTTATATCAAAAGTCAACCCTTTAAGGTTGCTCATGACAAATTCATCGTCGCTAAATGGACTGATAAAATGGACCATACTGCTCTCCCAATATGAGATGCGTTTTCTACTACAAAAAACCGTGAAGGGGCAAGCGGTGGCAGATTTTCTGGTTGAACATCCAGATCCGAGAGCGACCGAACTTTACGAGGATCTCCCAGACGAGATCGCTGAAGTTTGTCAGACCCAGACGTCTTTCGAAGGACAGATATGGCAGCTCTTCTTCGACGGTGCATACAGGACGGGTCTACGAGGGCATGTCGTAGCAAGAGTGGGGGTAGTACTGGTCTACCCACAGAACTACGTAATCCCTCGTGCATTCTCATTAACCGAGCCATGCTCCAACAATGTAGCGGTATACAATGCCCTCTTGATTGGAATGCAAATCGTCGATGAGATTGGCGTTAAAAATCTCAAAGCATATGGTGACTCTAAACTCATCGTTAACCAAGTTCGCGGAGAGTACGAAGTCAGGCATGAAGACTTAGTACCCTATTTCAACGCAACTATCTCTATGGCCGAGAGGTTTGGAAACTTTTACATCGATCATGTACCACACTAGCAAAATGCGCACACAGATGCACTGACATCTTTCGCTATCTCCTTAGCCCTTCCAGCTGGAGTAATAGAGAAAATACTTGTCTACAACCACGACTTGTATTGCTCAAGAACCGTTTTGAAGATCACTAAAAGCCGACAGGAGACTGTCAAGCCAAAGAAGTTTTAGAGACTTCAACAGGACCAAAACTCAGGGATTGGCGATTCCGGTACATCAACTATGCATTGTATGATATACTTCCTGATGATTCCAAAGAGGCGGCTGTCATTAGAAGGAAAGCCCCCAAATTCTACTATAATGCGATCACGCGAATACTGTATCGTCGATCGCATGATGGGATCCTCCTCCGTGTTTATCGCAAAAGGAGGCACAGGAAGTACTCAAAAAAGCGCATGATGCATGTGTGGAGCTCATCAGCCTGGTCTGAAGCTTGGGGATCGACTCCGAAGACTGGGATATTATTCGCCTAAGATGATCCATGACGCCATCACTTACGCTAAATGATGTTACGCCTGCCAGGTCCATGGTGACATCATCCATCAAGCACCAGGATATCTTCGCTCTAAAACCTCAACCTGGTCATTTGAGATGTGGAGAATGGACGTGGTCAGCCCTATCAGCCCACCATCATCCAAAGGACGTCGGTTCATTTTAGCTATAACCTACTATTTCTCTAAATAGGTTGAAACTATTCCCTTGGGAGGTAAAAGCATCTGACGTGATCAAATTTGTTAAACATCACGTCATTTACCGCTTTGGTGCATCACGACGGATTGTTCATGATATGAGCCCCAGTTCGTCAGCCAGGCTTTTCAGAGATTCTGCAACAAGTTTAGAATCCAGAGTGTGTCCTCAACGGCATACTACCCAGCCGTTAACGGCCTCGCAGAAGTTTTCAACAAGACTATTGAAAAACTTCTCAAGAAATTTATCTCAAAAAGCCAACGTGACTGAGACGACAAGTTAGATGAATGCTTATGAGCCTATCGCACGACGGTTTGAACCCCGACGAAGGCTACACCTTTCTCTCTTGGTATATGGGTGTGAAGTTATACTCCCATTAGAAATCTAAATCCTATCTCTACATGTCGCCTTGACAGCAGAGATGACAAATGAGGAGAAGCATCGACTGCGACTCCAAGAGCTGGAGACTTTGGACGATAAACGCCTGCAAGCTCAATAGCAAATTGAGCTCCATCAAGCTCGAATTACCAGAGTCTTCAACAAGAAAGTCAAGGAGCGAACTTTCAAGAAAGGCAACTTTGTCTTAGCTGTTAGAAGACCTATGGTGATGACGCATAAGACCAAAGAAAAATTTCAGCCCAAATGGGAAGGACCATTTGTAGTAGAGTCGGTCTACTCAAATGGAGCATATCGCCTTATAACCTCAGACGGTGATACGCTCATGATGCCAATCAACGGCAAATTCTTGAAGAAGTACTATCCTTGATAGCACTCTTCTCTGATCAGGTTAATACTACACCTCTGATCGAAACTCCAGATCCACGATGAACGCCAAAGAAAAGCTTTCTTCTTCCACTGGATCACATCACGGTCAATCCCAGCGTCAAGCTAATCAAGCGTTGGTTACATCATGACGCATGATGTAAAATTTGAAGAAGAAACCAAATGCAAAACTTCAATTTTAGTTTAGTTACTCTTTTACTGACATCCGACGCCTCCGACGGCTAAAAATAGAGGAAAATATTGATTTTTAAGTCTAACATAAGTTTTCAACAACTTATCATGTTGAGCGGAATAGCATGGCTAGCCCAACTCAAACGGTAGTTGGTAAAGGCACACCAAATCCGTTGATAGCTGAGGGTTTGCTAAAAATCCTAAGGGACTTGGTCTCATCCTCTCCTCCAAAATCTCCTACCAATTCTCACCCACAGAATGGTAGGGCCACAATAATACCTGTATTCATCTCCCTAATGAAACGAACTGGGATTTGTCAAGTTAATATTAAACATCTAACAAGCCAGATTTTCCAATTCCTAGTGGATTCAGTCAAGTTAATATTAAACCTCTGACAAATCAGATTTTTCAATCCCCAGTGGATTCAGTCAAGTTAATATTAAACCTCTGACAACAAAACTCATTAGAAATCCTCACTGTTATGTTAATACTACACCTATAACGGCAATTTTTCATGTCTCAGAAAATCAACGATTGTCACATTAATATTAAACCTCTGACAGCTTATTTTACTTTCCACCCAAAATCCCCTATCAATTCTCTTCCATAGAGTGATAAGTCTACAAAAACAATCATTGCTAAGTTAACACTACATCTCTGACAATGAAAAATTTCAATACTCCCCAACGAGTATAAACTTCACTTGTCTCTCCTCTACATGGAGTCACAAGTCCTCAAAATTGCTCCAGCGCAAACCAATTCTTGTCAAGTTAAAATTAAACCTCTGACATTCCAAATTTCACTTGCCAATTCTCATCAATAAAATGACAAGTCCTCAAAATTGTTCCTCTCGCAAACTAATTCTTGTCAAGTTTAAAATTACATCTCTAACAAATTACTGTTAAGTTTAACACCACACCTCTAACAGTGATTAAGTTGCTGCCAAGTTCAATATTAAATCTCTGACAGTCACTTTCCCTCAGGCTTCCATATCGAAGCTGAGATGAGCGATGCTAAGTTTAACATCACACTTCTATTGTCCAGTTCACTGCTAAGTTCAACAATACACCTATGACAATGACTTTCCCTCGAACTTCCTTATCGAAGTTGAGATGATTAATGCCAAGTTTAAAATTACACCTCTAGAATTACCTTCACTGTTAAGTTTAACATTACACCTATGACAGTGATGTTTTCAGTCTTCCCAAATGATGCTGAAACTCCCGTTGAGTCAGGTTAATATCAGACCTCTGACCCACATTTCTGTCAAGTTAATATCATACCTCTGACAGTAATCTTGAATTCCCGAAACAGAATTTTTCCCAACTTTGACTTGTTAAGTTAATTATCGCATTTCTAGCAAGTCAAGAGTTTCTACTTCTATGTGTCTGATTTTCAATGCAAAAAAAGAATTCAAGACATATTAGAAGACAAGAAAAAGTGTCACTTTTATTTATATTCAAACATATGAAAGTGATAAAAGACGCTCTCTTATACAATAAGATTGAGTGTTATAATAAAGGAGTACAAAGAAGTTCCTCTCTCTCAGTGAAAGGTTGCACTCACTCCTCAAGACATCTACACTACTTAAAATACAAGATGTATGGAAGAACGCCGAAGAAAGGTTCTTCTCCATTGAATCATGTCGCAGTTGACCAGTGTTGAGACGACCGAGTGCTGACTACATCATGATGCATGATGTAAACATTAAACAAGCTCATCGCTAACCGAGAACAATGGTGTTTCTCGAGGTCGAAATGCAGAACATTCTGATTCCACCAGACCAACTGGTGTGGGCCGTAATCCTTCTTAATGAGCATCTCCACCACCAGAAAGTCATCTAATGGGCATGAATTTTTTGGCGATGTCACTTCTGGGGGTAAGATTGGTGAATGGAGGATCCGAGACCTAACTGGTGACGTCCTCTTTCCTGTGGCCTCCAAGGACACCATACCCAACACCACCATACCCACCACCATACCCACTGTTATCTTGATAAATCCAAGGTAGTGCTGGTGCGTCATATCCAATAAGGCCTTGATGGATATCTCAAGAGCTCGAACAAGTTAGCTGGTCGAAATATTCTCCCATGAGCCCAGCGAACACGCAAAAGACTGATTGAGGCTTCCAGAACCTGCAAAAAGTAAAAAAGCAAAAGGTTAAAATTCTGTTAAGACAGAAACCAAAAAAAAAGCTGAAAGGTAGACGCGAGACTGAAGTTGTGAACTTCAGATGCAGAGTTGGCCAGTACAGATCTGAATGCAGTGTGGTGTTAGACCTACGTCCAAGATAAAAGACGCGATGTAATCCAGACGTAGAGTTCGCCACACCCGCGTTTGAGAAACAGGGGTTGCCACATCTATGTCCAAAGGTCTCAAAAGAGTTAGAATTCTCTTAAGTTAAGAACTTCAAACGCGGGCTTTATATACAAAACTCGCGTTTCAAGATCTAAGTATAGAGTTTGTCACACTCGCGTTCAAAGGACTTGTGACTTAAAATTGAAAGTCAGCCAATGCGCGCTTCATCAAGAAGTCTGAAAGACGCGACTACCGAATACGGGCGCATCAATCAGACTTCAAAAGGAAATCAAGAGATCAAATTCCTTTAATGGACAGGAAATAGAACCTCAGTGGGATTGAGTATTTCATGGCGACAAATGATTCCTACCCGAGGAAATTCTCTAGAAATTGAACTTTATTCATCAAGATGTGGCCGTAAAAGCACTTAAGGCGATGCTTTTTTTGTCTTGAAATCACCTGACAGTGATAATCTTTGAAAAGATTAAAGGAAAGCATGAAAACTTTGAGTTCTTCCTGTTCATTGGAACAACATCCCCTTGAAAGGAACATAGACAAATCAAGACGAAGACCCTCAGAGAGCATGCTCTCAAAGGGAAACAGTCCAAATAGTGGACTGTTAAGGGGGTGAAGCCTATTTATAGGCAAGCCATAATGCTTACAATTAATGACATAAAAATCAAAGCCATCAGCCTTAATTCCCGCACGAACATCAAGTCCAATAAGAAGCTGACATGGATTGTCACTTCGGGAAACATTAAAGGACACAAGTCCCCAATCGTCAAAGCCGACTTGGCATTAAAAGAGCCAACAAGATCTTTAAGATGGGTTGCATGTGACGCTTAGGAAGCGGCGTCAGGCGCAAACTCAAAGGTCGTGTCCACAAGCCCGCGACCTTTCATAAACCCGAGGGCTGCGTTCCTTTCATTTCTCCTGAAGTGGTCCAGAACCGCGTCTCCTCAGCGAGTTGGGTCCACCTTCCCGACTATTCAGGGATTATGTCTTGAGTTCACACCCATTCACAAGACTTGAAGACTGCGTCCTGAACCTGAAGGACGTCTCCTTTATCAAGAACGCAGGTTCACGCTTCAAAGTTGCACCCTCTCAAGGGACCAGAGTCGCGTCTCTATTGAGTCAGAGCCGCGTCCCCACCAACCAGCTAAAGACTCGCGCATCATTCTTGAGGGGCTCAAAACCGCGCCTCCACTGCAAATGAAAGCCGCGTCTCAATCATGAACTCAGTACAGCCTGAGTTTGCGCCCTCTCAAGGAACCAGAGTCGCGTCTCTATTGAGTCAGAACCGCGTCCCACCAAAGGTCGCATCTCTTCAGCAAGACTAGAGCTGCGTCTAGTCAACAGGGTGAGAGTTGCGTCTTCACTTCAAAGATCGCGTCCCTCCAAAGCCGCGTTTCTTCAGTAAATTAATAGATGTGTCCCTACTCCGAGTGAGGCGTGCGTCTCTAGAGCAAGATGACCCCCGCGTCTACAAGACTTACATTCAGTGTTTACTTCTGCAATCAGTTCAATAGTACACCGACACAAGCAGACGACTGTTTACCCCTGGTTCAACAGTACACCAACAACTAACTCAGAGCACTGAGGAGGTCTGGACTGCGTATCTAGACACTCACCACGATCATCTCTGATGTCTTCAAAGGGTTTTACAGTACACTCACGAAGATCATACTCCAAACAATATCAAGCTCAGAGTATCTCAAATGATTGTCAGTCCAATCATGAGAAGTATAAATTCAACCAGAGTCTAAAGTATTTCGAAATCCGTCCCAGTCAACCGCAGAATATCGAAAACTTTGGAGGGAGTTCTATAGACTGTTTAAAAATCATTTGAAGACAAATCATCAGAAAATAGAGTCCAAACTTCAGACGTAAAGAGGCACAACCACTAATGCAGCATAAAGACGTGAAAGTTGAAACCCGCGTCTTAATAACCAAGACGCAAAGCTCGAAAGCTGCGTCTCAGCACCACTGTAGTACCAAGACGTAAGGGTCGAAACCCGCGTCTCTGCCTTACTGCAGTGGCCAAGATGCAGAGCTTGGAACTTGCATCTCAGACATCCTACCCAGACGCAGAGTCCGAAACCTGCATCTGACTTGAAGCTTAACGCAGAACTAGGAGTTCGCGTTTCTCAAGCATTACTTCAGCGAAACGCGAGGCTTTTCGGTTATAACTGCCCTCATTACTGGGTCAATTACTGCCCACGTAATGAGGGAATAAACCCCCATTATGGAGTGTTTTTAGGAGACACTTTTACCCCCTGAAACCTCTATAAATTACTCAGTTTGCTATGGAAGATGAGTCAGAACAATCTGGTCAGAAGAACTTTAGTTGTAAGCCATAGAAGGGCCAAGATCTCCAGCTAAAAGAAAAAGAGAGTACAACTTTTCTAACAACTTGCTGCGCACAAGTTTGTTTTTGCCTACGGTCTCTTTGAAATTCTGGTTGGACAGAAGCTGTGTTACTTCGTCCATCTTTCAAAGAGAAGATTCCCAAGAGGTCTTAACGTTCACCCGGTTAACGGAAAACAAAATTCACTTTTCATCGCTACATCAAGAGCCCAGCACTAAACAAAGGGGAGATTTGAGCTTAAATATCTTCCATCTCTTGTAACCGGATTATTGATCTGTTGTAATTTTCTTTACAATCAAATAAAGAATTTACACGCCCCTTCAATTTTCCCACCAAACAACTGTGTTCTTAAACGGTGAATTAAATGAAGAAATATATATAAAGCAACCTGAAGGATTTATAGTCAAGGCCCAAGAACACAAAGTGTGTAAATTGGTAAAATCCTTTACGGTCTAAAGCATGCTTCAAAACAATGGCATGAGAAATTCGATAGTGTCATGATCAAAGATGGATTCACTATCAATGAATGCGATAAGTGTGTTTACACTAATATAGTTGAAAATGCATGTATCATTGTTTGTCTTTATGTAGACGACATGTTGATACTTGGGACTAATATTGAAATTATTAAGTCCACTAAAAGAATGTTATCTAACAATTTTGACGTGAAGGATCTGGGGGTTGCTGATGTAATTTTAAGAATTAAAATCACAAGAACACCAAATGGAATCAGTCTACCTCAATCTCAATATATGAATAAGATGATAGAAAGATTCAAGGATCATGAGATAAAGAAGAATACAAATCCTTTTCTCCCACACATTGATCTTCGTAAGAATACAGGAACTGGAATACGCCAGTTCGAGTATTCCCAGATTTTCGAAAGTTTAATATTTAATGAATTGCGCTAGACCCGATATTGCTTACGCTGTAAGCAAGTTAAGCAGATACACTAGTAACCCTAATGATGATCATTGGACTGCTCTACTACGAATATTAGATTACGTATCACATACCAAGAAATATGCCTTGAGATATGGACTGTATCCACCTGTACTTGAAGGATACAGTGATGCTAATTGGATTACAAATTCTGAGGAATCAAAATCAACTAGCGGATACGTATTTATTTTAGGAGGAGCAGCGGTGTCTTGAAAATCTTCCAAACAAACATGTATTGCCCGTTCAACTATGGAATCGAAATTCATAGGCTTAGATAAAGTCGGAGAAGAAGCAGAATGGCTTCGATAACTTTTGGAAGATATACTATAATGGCCAAAGCCAGTGCCCGCTATATGCATACACTGCGATAATCAAGCAGTTATATTTAGGATACAAAATTTTACATATAGCGGTAAGTCTAAACATATTCATCGTAGAGATAATACTGTTAAGCAGTTGCTCTCAAATGAAATTATCTCTATTGACTTTGTCTCGTCAAAAGATAATTTAGCGGATCCGTTTACCAAAGGTTTAAGTGGAAAGCGTGTAAACTACGCATCGAGGGGAATGGGTCTAAAAGTCTGACCTTACCAGACAGCTTAATGGACACCTCACTTAGCGACTGGAGATCCCACGGACTAAGTTCAAGAGGAAAAACTAGTTATGATTGACTCAGCAAGTGAGCACTTAGGAGTTTGACTCCAATCCATTCCTAAGGTGCACACAAGTGCTTATTACAAGTGGATTAAGGATAAGCTAAACACTTTTAATGATGCATATATCTTGTTATTAAAACAAGTAGAGTAGAGTAGACTACTCTTAATAGGACGATCACCTAAGTGAGTATAGAGCTAGGTCAGCTCTTTGGGAATTTCTATAGAGGCTGTTATTCCTTAAGATACTTTCTGAAACTAAGAATGTCCAGGGCCAAAATGAACACAACCGAGAACCAAAGTTAATTTGGAAAGTTATTGTGTGAAGCTTGTTGACTTGGCTTACACTAACGGCTAATAATTCAAGACTTAGTTTACTGATTAGCCAGTAAGTCCGATAAAACTTTTGCTATGGAAGGTTCAAGACCTAATTCACCTATCCTGATGCAGTTTCTTTTCTAAAGTATCTTTCACTATAGAGTCAGTCTCTTTGTGTGTCAATTCCTAAATCTCCATTCATTGTGGGGGATTGTTAGGAAATATGAAGAATTAAATGTAAATCTTTGAGTTGAATTACGACGAGATCCATTGATAGAATCAATTGGATAATAGTTAGAGTATGTTCTCCTTCTATTGGGGATGAATGTGATATATTCACATGTTCAATTCCGACTTCGAATGAATGAGATATTCAAGTTTAAAGTTTGTCTAATTCAAAAGTCAAAGGGGATTAAAGGTAGCTAAAAGCATTTAGTCCCACATTGGCCATAGGATGAAAGTTTGAAGTGTTTAAATAGAGAAAAATGAGAACAAAGGGTGTGCCCTTTGGTTACTTAGAGTTTTCGCGCGCGATTATGGAAACCATGCCCGCGCGCACCGCCGGCGGCTGGCCGCTGGTGCCGGTGCTCGGGCTCAGGTTCCTACCCGGTCCGGTTCTTTTTAAACCGGATCTAACAGGTATGGGTTACAGCGGATCGCGCCCGCTCCGCTATTCGGACCCCCGCCCGGGCAACGGTTGACAGGAAACCGCCGCGAACCGTTACAACGGTTGTGCGATTTCTGTCTGAAACGAACCGTTGCAATGGTTCACAGTGCCCTTCTCGGAGCACTATAAATATCGCTACTTTTCTCCTATTTTAACAACACAGAAAAGCAACGCTGAACAAATTCCTTCTTCTGCAACTCAGATTCCGAAGTGAAAATTTTACAACTCGGATTCCGAAGTGACTTCTAACAGATTCTGAAGATTTGTTCTGAAAGAAGGCTCAAAAAATTCAACAGATTCTTTAATAGAATTGTTGTCTGAATCTGTCACTTCTAAAGAAGAATATTATTCTATCTCCCTCCTTTCTCTACAGTAGGTGTTCCTCCTAAATAAAGACAAATATTTTCCCCAATTTGTCTTGGTCTTGCTGCTTTGATAATCTTGTTAAGGTACTGATTAATTACGGTTCGACCATACGGTGATTTGATAGTGCTATTCAAATACCATGAATGAGTGTTGTATCTTGGGAAACCAGCGTCCAGTAACCCGCGTAGCGTGGGACGTAATTGTCTTAAGAGATTCGCTATAAGCGTACCTCACTCCAAATACTGTATAAATGAATTAATTTTCTTTATACAGGGGTTATACTGATATTCAGTATATTGAGACTGACTTATACCAATCTAATTGGTGTTTAACCAAGAAAGGTAATTGAAAGGTGGTTCTATAATTAAGGAACGTTCTATTGAACGAAAAATCTACCACCTGATATTCACCGACCTGACCAATTAGATCGGTAACATTGATTAGTTGTCAGATTGATTCCTAGAACTAACAATTATAAGGTGGATATTTAGATCTCAAATAAATGAAAACAGAAGAAAGCCAAATGTAATACTTGTATATGCTGTAACTGGTAAGGAAAAATCAATAAATCAAATTGCCTGTGCACAGGATATCCAATTACCAGTTGATGTAGAAACATAAATCCACTTGGCAAAATAAAGCAATGACATGACATGCTGGAACTTGGAACAGATCCAGATAATAAAACCTATATTATGTATGCCAGGAAGGTGACTGAATCTACTACAACTAGAACTACAACTAGAGAAGAAAAAATAAAAATAAGATATAACCTAATTATGGAACATAGAACACAATAAAACCAAGACGCACTAATAAGATGTAAAAACCACAACAGTTGTGTATGAGAGATGTGGCAAGTATGCAAGTTGTAAAATTCAAATTCTATAGTGTGGATTCAAATCAAGGGGTACTTGATGGCCACTAGCAAATGAACCCAGGCCAAAACCAGATCACATAAAACTAACTGCGCGAAAATCAGCCCTACCTCTGATGAGCAACTGATCCATGCAGCAGATCAAGCTCAATGATCTTGTCATTTAGTTCTACCATTTTGCAAGCTACTTATTGCGCTCCTCGTGTCCTTTATTTTTATGACAGGTGGGTTAAGTTCACATTGCAAGGAAACGTTTGCAACACGTGTAAAATCAACACATCAAGAAAGTCACGTGAAAAACATACATGGCTGAATTCGTTTAGATGTTTCTCTAAAGAAGACACCATTAAGAGGCTCTAAATTATTCTATTGACAGTTTCAACTTTGAACAATTTAACATTACCATTCTTTTGCCTGATATTAATGGCTCTAAATTATTTTGATTCCTATAATAATTCCTTGAAACAGCATACTCCCATTAATGCATTGAATTTATAGGGTGATAAAAACTGAGAGAAAATAGAACAAGTATACTCTGTTTACTGGTATGCGTAGATAACAAAGAGAATTAGACTTTGTTTTGATTCAAAATTTTGAAGCAGACTTTCTGTCAGAATTGAGAATTTGAGGCAAGGTGTTACCAATAAGCAAATAATGGAGCATAAAACCGATAGTGAGAAAACAACATGCTTAAATCAAATATACAGGATAGCACACAGATGGCACTGGAACCATCATCCTGAACCTTCAACATTTTCTGACTTTGCAAATAGTGTTATGCAAGTCAGACCACACTCATATTTACGACTATGCAAAAAGAATTGTCGCTGACTCTTCAACTTTCTATAGAAGAACCCAATGCATATTGAAACATATTACAAGTGTTATGCTAGTCAATATTTTGAAAGCCTTTTTCTAATAATGTTAGTCTTTTCGTATATTGAAACATATCAAATATATCAATGTGAATAAAGCAAGGCATGAGAGATGTAGAATGTAGAGCTAAGAGTGTTCGACAAGTGCTTTAAATTAATTATATAGTATATAATCAAGGACATGTTTCAGAATTACCTGACAGGTATCTGGGCAGCGTACAAAGAAGTATCAATGTCGCACGCTCATGTCTACATGCCCGATAGGTGTATATTCTATGATAGAAATACCGTGCTACATAAATTTGACATGTACTTGAGATTTATCAACTTTATGCAATTGCGAGCTAGCAACTAGATCAATTCATATCTCTTCACAAAAGTCCCTTCAAGCTCAATACCACCATATGTAAGGTAGGATCAGAAGGCTCAATTGGCACAGAACCAAGGATAGTCTATCAAAGATTATGATAGGAATGACTTCTAGGCTACAGATCCTGGTACAGTCTCTGTACCTTGACTGTCAGGCATTGCATCATTTTACCAGTAATCCCCGCAAGAACATCCTTGTGAAAAATGATGAAAGCGATTTGTGTCCCTAATAATAAGTTGTCGCGAAAGAACCTGAGATATCAGTTTGATTGCATTATGGCAATCTCCACACACTCTAAGGTTCTTTGCTATCCTTATTGGCATATTTGGAGGAGCTTTTAACAAACCAAATGCAATGGCCAGTCTCTCACTGTGGCTACAGAGCAACTTCTTCTTGTCATCTTCCTCCAAATCAAGTAACACATACTTCGTGGAAGGCACATAGCCTGCCCTAACTATTAGCTTGCCTAATCTCTCTAGCATCTCATAAATGTCCTCAGAGTCCAAATATGACCTATCATGAGCACCAAACACATATACCTTGCCCTTTATTTCAATCCAACTACATCCTGAATCTTTTGACAGCCCTTTAACGACCATCAAGTGTCTCACTCTTCCCACATCGTCCCATCTGCCTGCTGAGGCATATATGTTAGATAAAATGACATAATTAGCAGCATTATATGGTTCAAGCTCAAAAAGCTTGTATGCTAATCTCTCACCAAGTTCTACATTATGATGCACTTGACAGGCTCCAAGCAATGTTCCAAGGACACTGCCAGTTGGGCTTATACTCATGTTCTGTATGAACTTCTCAGCCTCATCCAATCTTCCTCTCCTCCCTAACATATCAACTATACAAGCATAATGTTCAACATGAGGAATAATACCAAATTTCTCTGACATAGTCTCAAAATCTCCAACCCCTCGTCAACAAGTCCACCATGACTACAAGCAGACAGAATCACAACCAAAGTAATAGAATTTGACTTCAATCCTCGATCTTGCATTCTCCTAAACAGGTCCAAGGCCAGATCAAATTTTCCATTCATAGAGAATCCTTCGATCATTGAAGTCCAAAGAACAACATTTCCATTCCCCAAACTGCTAAACACCTTAAAAGCACCATCAGAATCTCCGCAGCTAGAGTACATAGTAACTAGGGCAGAACAGACTATCAAATTCAAATCAAAACCATTCCGAATGACATAACCATGGATTGCTTGGCCTTTCCTCAAACAGGAAAAGAATCCACAAGCGGGCAACAGAGAAACCATGGTGACTTCATTGGGTTTAAGACAGTCTTCAAACTGCATCCTAGAAAACAATGCCATCGACTCAGAATACTCCTCTAATGAGGAATACGACCTAATTATAGAAGACCAAGAAACGATATCTCTAAGATGCATCCTATCAAACACTTTCCTTGCCCCATAGGCGTCTGCTACAGATCCATATGCATGGATAAGTGAATTCTGAACTGACAAACTATTGGTATGCCCACATTTAACCAACCGAATGCAGCTGACTGGTCATCTGGACCATACCCAATTCAGCAGAGCCCTTCAACAACGCCGAGAAAGTGTAACCGTCCAGTTCAACCCCAAGATTAGCATTTCAGAGAAAATCTCAAAACTTAGACTTGGGCTTCCATTTCTAATGTACCCACTGATCATTGCAGTCAATATGTAGGTATCCAAATCACTCTTGGGAATTCTATCAAACAGGTCTCGGGCATCACCAATTCGGCCACAAACAGAGTACAGTTTAATGAGTTTAGGAAGCAAGTCACGGTTTTTCTCAAACCCTGCTTGCTTAATTTGGGAATGAAGCTCTCTTCCATGTTGGAAAGAGCGAGAGTCGATACAGGATTGAGAAGAGTGCTGAATTCTGATGAGGTGATGGGTTTATGTTTGGTTTTTGGTAATTTGAGAGAGTTGGGCTTTGGGTTGATTGAAGGAGAAGTAGAAGAAGAAAGAGAAACAATAAATAGGTTGCTTGATTGAGTTAATGCCATGGTTTCAGCTTGCTACCACTGAGCCTCTTTTCTCAATGGATGTAATAGATTTGCTGCCTACATATACATCCTCAACTAAGGCCCATCCGTAGAACCAGAGTACAATTATAACAATTGCAAGGACTAAAATAAAAAAAATTAAAAAAGGGATTTTTTTTGTGTGGCTGCAAAGAAGTGAGAAGGGCGGGGGAACTCAAAAAGACGAACGTACCCCTGAGAAAAGGTAGGTATTTACGTGGCACCCCCGGTTGACAAGGCCTTGCTCAAATTGCCCTAATGCCGCGTTGACGGAGTGCTCCGCCGTCCCCCCTGTCCCGTCCGACACCATATATATCGCCTTCCCCTCCACCGACGGCGCCGTCAACCCTACGCCATCTTCCTCCTCCTCGTCCGAAATCGACGGCGAGTTCTCAGCCAACTGAGTCGAGCCCGACGACGTCGGCGACGATGATAACGTGGAGGCGTAGCTTTGATGGTTATTGTTGGTTTTGTTGAGAGCAGACCCGTCGAGGCGGCAGCCGGAGCGGAGGGATCGGGCCCTGGACCAGCGGTTCAGCTGGTGGCTCGGCCTGGGCGACTTCGGTTGGGGCATCGGGTTCGGCGGTGGAACGGCGGTCTGGTTCGGGTTCTCTTCGGAGGCGGAGGAGACGAGCAAGTTGGACATGGACCTTCTTCCTCCTCTTGATCCGAGATTTGAGGGAAGCACGGAGAGTGAATCAGAGAAATCGGTGCGTGACATTTTTTTTTAGAAATAAACTCTTCAATAATTTTAGTTGTGTTTTCTTGACTTGTTTTAATGTTTATGCAGAGATATTTTATTTAGCTTGCATTCAAGATAAGACTAAAAAGACATC